>JAQQAE010014608.1:0-12327 GCA_029823295.1 Pseudamia nigra
TCGTTACCCAATTTTTTTTTTGTTACCAGAAGCGTTTGTTACCCAAGGTTCCACTTTTTTGTTGCATATATGCATCACTGTATTTATATACAGTATATATTTAGATATGTATTAGGCTGTATTGTTGTGTTTCCTGTTTAAAACATAGTTTTGTAACACATGTTTGCACAATACACTAATATAGTCCTTTGATTTAATTTGATAAGTTGGATAGATATTGTGCTAAACAGAATGTAATTCAAGTTTGATTACCATACATAAAGGATGTATTGGCTGATTGGTATTCGCTGAACGCAAAATGCTTCTGTAGTTATACAGCCATGCAGTCATTTTGATGTTGGTGTTCATCTCACACATATTCATATGATTCCTTATAATGTATTGTTCATGTATGTGTTTAGGTGTTTTAGGAGAAGCCTAGTTGCTTCTTGTCTCATTGGGATCTTCATCAAATGGCACCCCCTTTTAATCCAACCTGAAAACTATTTTCTGTACTGTAAAATGCCAGTTCTTCATGCAGTGAGTCTCTGGCTGAAATAAGTTCTGATAATGAAATTACAGATCTCAATATCACATGTGATTAAATGGATCTGTGACACAGATGTGAACATGTCAGTGAGTATGTGCTTTGCTGCCGAGTCACATCGGACATAGTTCGTGGCCACTGCTCTGTTTGCTGTTTTAAGTTCAATTGTGCTGAGTCCTGAGCCCGTGTGCACTATCGCCTCCTGCCTGGATTTATTTGACTTCTCCTCAGTTTAAATTGATTGTAGATACACTGCTTTCGTATGTGTTTAGTTTTCAAACAGGGCCAATGAATACTTTGGCAACTGTTTAAAGTTTTTTTACCCTCCAGGCTTCATTGTACTGCCGCTTTATTTTATTTATTTTTTTGTATAGATAGGAGGGTTGCGGGGCTCTTCATTAGTGCTGCCTGCATTTAGTTCAAATAAAATATATTGTCTGAATGAGTTTGTCTCATCTTTTGTTGATCATGTAAATGCAGCGTTTCCTTGAGAGTTTTGGATTCTTTGATTTTCAACTTTGATGGAATGGTTCTGTTGAGAATGGACCGAATGGGACTGTTTGATTTAACAAAGGCCGTTTTGTCTGAGAAGGGGACTCTCTGGGGGAATGGACCCCTAATGAGGTACTTATAGTGCTCTTGGGCTCCATGAAGGGACGTTATTCACCATGGGGACCTAGGAAGAAGGGTATCCTTGAATCAAGACTATTGAGTGGTAACACACATCTTAAAAGTGTAAGATGCAGAAATTCCCTTCCCCTTAATTCCGTTATTCCTTATGACATTTTATATCTTGTGATATTTGCATAGGAGAAATTCTACAACCTGTAACTATAAAATGTAATTATTTGGCAGTTTGGGTCATTTAGTATACTGTACTTGAGTTTCTAATAACTAAGTTACCCAAACTACTAGACTGAAAATGTAACACTGAAGACTTTTAAGTCACGAACAAAGTGATTTGACTCTGAAGTCTTAATCTTCACAGTATTAATCATGTTTTCCAAAGTTAAATATGTTAGTTTGAGTTGGACCATCACACTATCTATGAATTCATATGTATTTCTAAGGTAAATAAGGATTCCAAATACACAGTCACCATAAAATGGGAAGTATTCAACTAATTAAGTTTCACTGCCATCTTGAAATTTTATATAATGGAAATTCATAACGAGAACTTAAAATGTCACAGTTTTTGATCTGGACCAGGTCTGACAGCTATATGCATAAAGGGGAGCAGATGTCTTTTTTTTACATTTTCACAAATGAAATAAAGGTTTCACAAATCATTATCAGTATTTAATTATTACTGCAGTGTAGTGTTTTTTGTTCCAGGCCTGGACTGATGTGATAAAGATATGAGAAAATCACTGCTGGCCTTTTCAGCAACATAATAAAGTTTATATGAATTTGTAAATGGGATTCAGATGGGCTTTGCCCAGGATGTGTAAATGCATTAGGAGATGTAACAGAGAATCAGTACCCCACAACTGTGAGTTATGTTTCCCTTACTTCTACATTAACATTGGCAGATTTTAACATTATCACTCAAG
Organism: Pseudamia nigra; assembly: GCA_029823295.1. Taxonomy (NCBI): domain Eukaryota; kingdom Metazoa; phylum Chordata; class Actinopteri; order Kurtiformes; family Apogonidae; genus Pseudamia; species Pseudamia nigra. The sequence goes on from JAQQAE010014608.1 coordinate 2,080, forward strand.
CCACATTAAACTGCACATCCTGTAAATTACTTTTTTCCAGGAAGATAATTATCTCTTTCACACAAGATAAAAATAACCATGTATCACAAAGTTGAGTTCTTCCATCAGTACAGTTACATACAGTGCTTAACAAGTTTATTAGACTACCACCCAATGTAAGGTTTATGCTACAGCTGTCTTAAATTAACAGTATTGGTAATTACCAAAATGTTTTTTTATGTTTCTGTAATAGTTAATATACCAGTATGTGCAAAAATGATATTTTAAATAATAGCATATAATTATTGTTGTTATCCATGAAATTCGTAATTTACTATAAAGCACGTTAGTATTTTTTATTGAGATGTCAAATCACATTTAATCCCTGAGCAAAAAGTAGTTTTAGTGGTTGAATGTTGTGCTTGATTAACTTCCAGCGTATCGGCTCAAATTTGGGTATAAAAATGTGAATTCAGTTTGAAATTGCTGACTCCTGTTTAAATTGGTAAAAAGTTGAGAACTCATATAGGACAGGTGTTTTAATAAGTTTATGAAGCACTGCGCAGCACATTCATGAACAGATGACGTACCATTCTCCGTTAAGGCTTTTTAATAGTTAATCAGTGGAGTATTATCACCAGACAACCTAACTTTCATTTGTTATCTGTGGAAGTATTTATTAACTTGTATTTGTATTTTATTGTATTAATTTGTCTTTTTTATTGCTATAGTTTTGTACAAAGCAATGTTCAGCTGTGATCGCAGATTCCTCTTCTACCATTTTCAGAGGTTTTCTGGTCTTTCTATTGCCCTATGTAGTAAAGATCAGTAATTCAAACATTTTGAGTGTTTTGATTTCACATCCTGGTACTTTACAGTCTGCTGCTTTTTCCAGCCATTAACATTAACCTATGCACTGACAATTCTAAATGTAAGTACAAAGTGTATGATTTGAGACATAGGGAAAATATTTTCTCCCTCCAAATCTTCTGTCTGATGCTTTCATTCCGAGAACAAAAAATGTTAGTGTCATTTTTGAAATGTTCATCCACTTGAAGTTTAATGAAACGTAGGAGTGCTCCCATACACATCAGCACAAACCCTCTTTTGTGAGTGAAGACATCTAATTGTGCCATGATGAGCAGACATCCGCACACTCCCAAACTTGCTTTTCCAGTCCTTCCCAGAGCTCAGTGATATCTTTGGCCTGTTTCTCACTCCTCGCTCGCCTCTCCTGAGCATTTGCCTGTCCTCCTCTTCCTCACTTCCTTCCCAGCTCCTCTCCCTGCTGATGAAGATTTAAACACTGGCCTATTTCAGTTATTACTCTCACAGTGTGTTCTGTAAATCACTAGGATTAGACCGGGACCACATCAAACAGACACCGGTGAAGGAATGAAGGAATGGGGGGACTGGGGAAGAGGAGGGGGAGGAGGGATGACCAGCCTTGCCAGTGCTGACAGGAAGAAGCCTCGGATCAATGACAGCCGAGAACGTTGTGGACTGAGTAGAGTTGTAAATTAAGGCTCAAGTTTGATTGGGCCTGATAAAGAAACGAAGAAGGAAACGATTCAGTATTTTAATATGGGAGAGACTGAGTGAGACCTTCAGACCAGATTTTAGAAAATATGAAACTAGATTTCAACAATAGCGGTTTGACACTTCATTGCCAGGCTAAGGATCAAGCATGACTCTACATAAGAATGTTTCCTTTTGCTAATGTCTTGTTTATGTTTTCTGCTGTGGAGTTCAAGCAACTAAATGCCACACTACAACTATTCTTCAGGGTACTAAACTTTAAGGATTTTATGTCCCTGACTAGAACTAACATTCCACAACTCAGGAGTGAAAAGTGAAAAAAAATCTTGCTACCTACACTAACAGTTAAAAGTTTGTACACATCTTCTCTTTAAGTGTTAAATATGTTTGCATTTTGAACAGCTTTTTTCAACAGCATTTATGTACATGTGATCTGAAACATATGCTGAGTAATATTTAACATTGTATGATAGAAAAGAGAGAACTTTATGATACAGGTTTTTTCTAATTTTCACTATCATTTTAGATTGATTTTCACTGACAATGTGTAAAGCATACACTATAAGCCACTTAAGAAATTACTTTCTGAAAGGAATTACTTGATGACAAAATTATACATGGGTAAATTTGACCTGTTTTGTTGTTTTAGGTGTATAGTACCCTGGCAGTTCAAAGGAAAGAATATTTGCGGGAAAGGAATTTGTCCCTTGTTGTGAGGGTTGTGTCAGGAAGGGCATCCGACGTAAAAAACCTATGCCAGATCAAACATGCGAATCACTTGTATTTCACTGTGGCGACCCCTGAGAGGAGCAGCCGAAAGAAGAAGAAGATACTACATTATGCAATAACTTCTGATTTTCCCCCAGTGTCTTTAAAGTTGTCTATACCTTTGTTTGTCTTTCTCCTGCACAGATGGGATGAACTGCATGAACAAGGACCATGGCTGTGCCCACATCTGCAGAGAGGCTCCAGGGAAAGGAGGGGTGTCTTGCGAGTGCCGCCCTGGATTTGAACTGGCTAAAAACCAAAAAGACTGCACATGTAGGTGTTATTGCTGACCATCTAGTCACATATATATTGCAGGACACAAATATCCGTGTAGTTAAACCATATGTGGCATTTGGTTCATGCATCTCTGTAGCAGCTGTATAGCATAACATTTTCCATTGTTAACATAAATTGTTACCAAGTACTAATATTGTGTAAAAAAAATCCTGATTTGGTTATGTTAATTCCAAGGTGTTTTATTGCCTTTGTGTTATCAGTGAGTCTTACTTGCTTGTCACTTTATTTTACAATTCACATGCCAGCAAGGTATTAACACTGTCTTTTATAGAATTAGTTTTATTGAGGTTACATACAGTTGTGTTGAAGAATCTAAACTGTTCCTGTAATAAACATCTGTAATAGCAATGATGGACAAGTTCCAGTTGGCCCTTAGCTGTAAAATATGAGGGTGGACATTTAATACCAAAATCATTTAAGCGTTTCAGGCCAAGCCAAAGGTGCTGAAGGATTCAGTAGACAGAGAACTCACGTCTTGAAACCCCCTTGTCGTTCCATTGCTTTTTCTCACTCTTCACACAGAGCGCCTGCAGCCATGGAATTTAGGGCTGTTGTTTTTTAGGGGGGAAAAATAAGCATTTAGTTACACTTTGTTTGGCAACACATCCTGTTCTCCTCTTTGGCGGTTAGAGTGTAAAAATGGTGAAAACCTCTGAAAGGCTCTAATGAGTCCCCTGCTGTGGTAATATTTCATTAGCAGCAAGGGACTGTGCTTTGCCAGCCTGTTCAGCACTGCAGCACAGGACAGTTGTAAATGAGTGATGAAAGAAATAACAGTTATGTTTACATTGCCTCTACACAAGCACACATACATATTTCTTTGCTGTCCACTTGGATGTACTTCATTTTTACCCCTTTGTTTTCTCTTTTGTTCTGACTCTTCATTGTCTGAAACCTTTGTTTTGGCTTTTCTCTCCTTCTTGGGTCCTTTTTTCCCTCTTTTCAGCCATTGAAACATTCTAGGTCACAAGTTTTACAGCCAGTCTACAGTATGTTAGATTTGTGTGTGCTTATGTACTTACATGAAGTTTGTTTTGGAATCTCCTTCAAGCTGGATGTCTTTTGATGTCAGCTGAGTGCATTTCTAGGCTAAAACTACCTAATGTTGCAGGCTGTTGAAGAGAATCACTGGGAGCACTTGGATTTCCTGCAAAACCTAAAATCTCTACATAGAAATTGATGCTGTGTGGCTGTTATCATGGATACTGTATATGTAGCCAACTGAGGCTTTTGTTAGCTTCGTAATGGAGTTAGCTAAAGTCAACAAATGAGCCAACACAAAACATACTCCAAAATAATGCAAGTACATTAGCATGGACAAATCTTCCATACTGCACAATTAGGAAACGTTTAAAAATTGTTTTTAGTGGCCTAGTAGAAAGTACATTGGAAGAGTGGAAAAAAATATTAGCAAATTACAAATCTGTTGCTGCATATCTGTGAATTCCATTAAGTGCTAAAACTCAGTGAACAGAAGTCAAAGTGCTTCTTAGGTGGCTTCTGGAGTTCTCAAAGACCTAAAAAAAACACTTCTACCTCATGCCATCTTTTAAGTTTGTTCTTATTAAACCCCTTTTCTCTTTACCCCATTGTAAGGAGTATACATACAGTTATAAGGTTAAGTCACCCTGAATCTGAAATTTTAACTTAATTAGCTTCAGTATTTTTCCATGTTTCATTTGGTGATATTAGCACTGTAAGGACCAAAGCTGGGAATCTATGTAAAAACACTGTAATTGTCATGAATGTTTTTACACCTTGATCAACATGGAAATAAGCTCTGGATATGTGTGTGTTGGTTTCAGTGACATGTAATTATGGAAATGGCGGCTGCCAGCACACATGTGATGATACAGACACAGGGCCAGTGTGTGGCTGCCACCAGAAGTATGCCCTGCACTCAGACAGCAAGACCTGCATCGGTGAGTGACAACCAAAATGGCTTCCAGTCTACATAGACTCTGTGAAGATGTCTTATATCACTGTGTGTAATAGTTAATTGTTTGGTGATTACAGACCAAGGAGTTTCTTCTGTCTCTGACAGTTCTGCCCCTTTTCGCCCAGCACATCAGAGTCTAAACTTGAGACTGAAGTTATTCAACTGATAGAAGCTTCTCACTGATTTATGCAGTTAATTCATGCTTAATCCACCAGAATCACTATTGCATTGCTGTCATTCTGTGCCTCATGACCATAATCACAGCTCTGTTAAAGGTAAATCAAATTTAGAAGCACATCAGTGCGTAAACATTTTTGTTTAAGATCTAAATTATGCCCTGCAGGCACAAAGATTTTAAGATTGGACACCAGTTGCATGCTGATTCAAGAATAGTACGTGTAAGTGTTAACATTTCTTACCATTTGTGGTTACTATTTGAAAAACATCCTTTCCTTTTTCTGTATGTCCACTTAAAGGTAGTGGCCTAATGGCAGTTAAATGGACTTTACTTCCTCTAAGTGAAATCTGAGATTTGTTTCACCATGCAGATAAGCACCGCCATGGCCTGAAAGTTTGTGAGAATGTTTATCACGAAGCTTAACAGGATACTGTTGAAATTTAGGACCTTGAATATTTTCACACAAACCTTAATCTTGCTTTATCTTTACTCTTACTGTACCCTTTAAGCATGCCCAAAAAGAGAGAAACATTGTTTGCTGTGACAGAACTGAACTGCAGCAGGATGCTTATTAAACAGCATAAGCACAGTTCAAACAGAAAACCATGAAATATTTATTTTCTCAGTCATCACTGTTTTTTTAGGCTTAGAAACACAGTCTAAGAGTGAGTAACATTATATCAGAGCCAGGGAATGAACAACAACATGTTTAAACTATGTGAAATCATTTAGTTAGATGGTGGAAATTGACTGACATGCTTCCACCTCTGAAAAACACATTTATCATGTCAGAACTCATTCCACTCAGTGAACTCAACCAGGACCAGCGGGCAGCTCTCCCTGGCTTAAAGCTCGTTTATACAAATGACTGTCAACAGAACCATTTCTCTGCATACTGGCTCTCAACATAGTGGATATCAAATTTCATCCAGCTAGTTGTCTAATCAGTACAGGATGAATGAGCCATTCCAGGTAAGTGGATTTGCATATGACTCTGCTGTTTCCACCTCCATCCTGCATACAGTGTAAGAGTAGGCTTACAGACATGAAGCACTTTTCATGAATTTTAGCCAGTGTGTTACAGTGTGCTGTTGTTTTCAAGGTATGTAATATGTAGAGCTTGATTGAAGGTATTAGTAAGTTATGCACCACAAATTCGTTTTTAGTCTTCATACATTCTTCCTCAAATTCATCCATATGTAATGTATTACAGTTTACAATGTTCATCAAGATTCAGCTGTGTCAATAAGGACAGGTGATTTTAAACATGATTAGGTTTATAAGGAGCATGCAAGGAATGCTCCCAACTGTCAGGAGGAAAGAAGGGATGCACATCAACACTTTGTCAAATTGTTGAAATCTTAAAAAATAAAGTTTCTCAACTGCAGGTATCGAAGGGCTGGATGTCTGTGAAGGTTCTCAGTCATCCAGGTCATAGTATCCAAGGTGTCTGGTTTTCTTCCAGCGACTGGACTGGTTGTTTGGATTGAAGACATTTCACTGAGGTTGACATCAAGGTATCCCTGAAAACCTGTGGTTACCCCAACTAGAACTTTGTGAAAGCAGCCAAAAGAAACAAGAGGCAGACAGATGATACAGGAAAAGACCAGAAGAAGAGGAGGAATGTGGTCATCCGATATGTGGCTGGTGTGTCTGAAAAACTGAGGAGAATTTTCAACAAATACTACATTCATGTACATTTCACACCTGGTAACACCTTAAGGCAGAAGCTGGTCCACCCTAAGGAAAAAATACCCAGACATAAGCTGGACAATGTAGTGTATGCAGTCCAATGCAGTGAACAATGCTTAGAATTGTACATTGGGAAAACTAAACAGCTTTATGGCCCAATGGATATATGGCACAGATGGGATATATGCCTCGACAACAGAAGAGCCACTTCCTCAGGACAGGACTTGGTAGTCTACCTGCATCTTTAGGACAGGAAACACTCCTTTGAGAAGAACATCGGATTTTGGTCAGGGAGGATAGATGGTTTGAGTGAGGGGTGAAGGAAGCCATTTTTGTGAACCTGGAAAAAACCTCTCTGAATATAGGGGAAGGACTAAGACACAAACTCTCACCCATCGACTGTTCAGTTCTTAGAACTCTACCCAGCCAAATTGGAGCCAATTTCCTGCGTCATTCACCCTCCTCCTGTCACCATCCTCAGGGTGAAACCTCTAATGACCCTCTACGACCCTGTCTCTGCCAGGGACAGGGACACCAACAAATCTGTAATGTCTCTGACCCAGGTGAAACTAAAGCTGGCTGCACATAGAGAATCACAACTGATCCCAACTTGACTCTGTGAGTGTGGTTGTCTGTTACGCACAATTGAACGTACCTCACACACAGCTCTAGATTGCCACCACAACTCATGCCTGGTAACTGGTGCCACCTATCGATAGTGAACATCAATTGCATTGATTTTATTTACATTTTGGTATTGTCTAAATGTCCAACCATTATAGATGTCGCAATGCCAGAGTCATGACGGCTACACATCACCGAGTCCTAGTGATTCACCATGTTGAATCGGCACAGTTTCTGTCAAGAGGTCATCAATACTGAAAAATCTTGGTTGGGAACCATCACACATCAACCAGATTTCCAGTTGAGTTGAGATGAGGTGAGTCGTGATCTGTGTGCAGCCAGCTTAACACCGCCTAGGATGAAAGGGTGGAGTCCTGAGTCACTGAGTATAAACTCTGGTTTTCCGCATTCGGCCAGGTAGAACTGAAGAAGCTACCTGGATACGTAGTGAAATGTCTTCAATCCAAACAACCAGTCCAGTCGCTGTAAGAAAACCACATACCAAAGGGCTGGATGTTCCCAATATGCATATAAGCACTACAGTGCATGGTGTCTGGATACGTAGCTGCATGTAATTGAAGCAGACAGCATCCATTTATCGCTGATATGAAAAGAAAATTGTTGGTTTGGTCCACAATCCACATTTTTACTAGTGATGATCATTTCATACATTTCTGAACTTTTGACTTGGACAATATAAGGCATCTATAAGGTATAGTAATGTTTGAGGATGTATTTGTAACTGTTCTTGTGTGGGTTTGTGGCGTATCTGTCAGTGATATATAAATTCCGTGTACCACATGTTAATGAACTCATCCCATTCAGAGCCCATAAGCCAGCACAGGTCATGATAACATGCTGTAGTCACAGTGTTATGCACAGCCATACGTTCAGTGGTGATAATATGAGGCACCAGTTTGTCTAATATCCAGTCCTTTACTTCCCACATTTGAGACATTTTATTTCTACAGAATTGAACAGTTTTCTGTGTATTTAAAGACAAAGGGGTGATGCAGCCTCATCTTCCCCCTGAATGTATGAAATTCTCCTTGTACGCGTCTTATATACTGAACTGTATTTTAAATCGTTATATCACATCATCATATTGGCTGTTTCAAAATAACATTAATATTAAATTACTTTAAAGACATTTCTATCCCTAAATTGCCCATGGCTGCATCATTTCTGTTCATCTAGCAGACCTGAATTTCAGGAATGGCTGTGTGTTTTCTAGTATAATGACCCTGACTAGACAAAACATGACATCTGCTGTGGTCATGCTGTCTGCAATAAATGTATAAATTGAAACAAAGTTTAAAACATGATCCACTTTCTCCTTCATTGATTATTTTATTTGTATCATTTTTCATGTTGTACATTAATGCCAAAGACACCCATACTGTGAAAGAAGATGTATGGAATTCTATAGTAAACAAGAAAGTGCACAACAACCCTGAATATATTTTAGATTGTCCAATATGGACACATTTAGCTTTGATGAGAGCTTTGCACACTCATCAGATTCACCTAGAACAGTTTTCAGTTCACATGTATGTCATGTGTGTTCTTTTGTCCTTTCTTGACTTCTTGATGTGCTTTAGGCCAGGGATGGGCAACTCCAGGACTTGGCAGCTGGTATCCTGCATGATTTCCAACTTTCTCTACCCTACCCACTGTTGATGACCTGGATCAAGTGTGTTCAGTTAGTCAGAAGCTAGAAGATACAGTGGGTATGGTACAGACATTGGAAGACAGGACACCAACCCTTGAGGCTTGGAGTTGCCCACCTCTGCTTTAGGCCATCAGTTGTCTTGTGCAGAGGAGGGGGTGGGTACAGAGTCTATAGCCTTATTAATGCCGCTACAACTGCTGTACAAATCCATTTTATGGCAAGAAACATAGTTAAGTAAATTAAAAAAACAGCCCATTACTTTAAGAAATGAATGTCAGTCAGTCTCAAGAACTTTGTGTCCAAACTGCCAAAACCATCAAATGCTATTGAAGTGGCTATAAGTTTGTGGTTTCTGAGGCTGGTAATTCTGATAAACTTCTCTTTAGCAGAGGTAGCTCTTGGACTTTCTTGGTATGGTCCTCACGAGAGCCAGTTTTATCATAGTGTTTGATGGTTTTGGTGGCTGCAATTAGAGGCACTTTCAAAGTTCTCTAGACTTGATGGGTGTCTTCGGTATTAATGTGCAGTGTTGAAAATTAATAAAGAAAACCACTGAAGGAGACGGTGTGTCCAAACTTTTGATTGGGAGTGTATATATCAGTAACTGAAAGGCTTCTTCCTCTAACAAGTGCGCTTTAGTTTGATACATTTCTTAGAAATCAGAAAGCACAAAGAAGCTCTAAACTTTACCAAACTCCAGGATTTATAGTTACAAGGACATTAAAGATTACATCCAATAGCCAGGGAAACAAAATGAACCAAGAATAAACCACAGCCTGTACTGATGTCTTACTTGCCTTTTTAAAGATTCTGAACTGATACAACATCAGGAAATCAGTTTTAGCTTCCCTTACCAGCTCAGAGCTTGGAATCAGAATTTATTTTTGACTGCTGTGTTACAGCAGAATCGTCAACCTGGCACCATGACAGGTCACAAAACGTTTCTCCAATTAATGAGCTGCTTGGTAGGCCACGTGATATGTGTTTACAAGTTCTGGTTCAATTGTAATTAGGCAATGTAAAGTTAAATTAACCGAATAAAAATACAAGTAAACTTTTCCATGTGGATTTAACCAAATAAAGACGTGTGATTTTACCCTTCATTACAAGTAAGAGTGTGAGATTCTAACCACCTGCCCAACCACAACACATAAAGTTCTCACATTCCTGAGATTTTGGGATACGTCTCAGCATTATGTTGTTATTTGCTGTTATTTTAATGTACTGCTGTGTTCAAACACTGGGGACAGCTCTGACTGTCTTTCTCTGTAACTGCAAAGAAGGTAATGTTGCTCTTTAGCAGCCTCGTTTTTGACTGCCGATAACCATTTTCCTTTCCAGCTGCTTCAAAGAAGTGAAAATGCATCATCATGGAAAGTTTGTGAAGAGGATGCAGAATGAGAGCGAGCTGGAACCCTCCTCTCCTTCCTTTTCTCAGTGTCTTGTGTCTTATCTATCCTCTCTCTCTTTCTTTCTTTATCTCTCTCTCTGTCTCATACTTTGACGAGAGAAAAGACCCCTGTGATTGGTCTGAGTGTCTCGTTGGGCCTACCTTAACCC
>JAQQAE010014609.1:0-12327 GCA_029823295.1 Pseudamia nigra
GTACCCTGCCTTCACTCAAGTCAGCTGGGATAGGCTCCAGCACCCCCCCCAACCCTCACGAGGATTAAGGGGTAGAAGATGGATGGATGGATGTCATTTTGGCAAATGTCTCCTTGGTCTTTGACAATAGAGTATTAAAATTGGTGAAAATCACTTCAGTTGTATCCTCAGCAGCTCTGAGCAGCTTGCTAAGAAACAAAGCTACGATACTGTCACTTCTACAACTTGCTGTTGGGTTGTAGCCACAGAATATGTATATTAATGGACAAAGTGACTGTGATGTCATTGAGTTCTGAGCTGCAGATTTGAGACCAATCGGGTTGTCACTTCCTGGATGATATTTTGGAGCCAGAAACAAATGTAACCATATTTGGATGAATGGCAGTGGAGCTATCGGAGCAGTAGGGGTCTTATGGGTAAGCTAATGCGAACCTCTGGCTTACTGACATGGTAAAAGTTCACCAAACATTGCCAAAAAAAGTCATATTATGGTGTTGTCAGTGTAAACACTTACCCACAAATACAGTGGAACATCTACCAGGAAAAACTATGTCCTATTTCATAAAAAGAAGCCACGAAGGTCTGGTTTGGATTGAGTCTGCTGTTGAGTTGAGTTACCATAGCAACCTCACATTTCAGCGTGGCAGTGATTTGTTGGATTATTTGCCATACTATCTCAATAACAGAACAAAAGGCATAATTGAAAGATAATCAAAAAAATGATGTCGCTCTCACAACTGAGTATAAAGCTAATTTTCTAAAATAAAGACTTCACCTCTCTATTTCTTTCTGTCTCTCTAATCTGAGTAGTAGTCTGTCCTTTCAATAAGCACCAGGCAGCCAACCAACAACACATTGTGAGTTCACCTATACTCTAACTGCTGCACCACAGGGCTACAAGCACACACAATCACAGTGATAAAGGCACACTGCAAATCTTCACCCTACAAACTACACTTTCTTATATACAGTAGGTGCCTCACATATCATGGCATTCCAGGTAAAACAAAATACATAAATATGTCACTTGCTTGACATTTTATTACCAATTGCACTCTGCTTGTCTTTAAATGTGTGTGTTTATGTGGGAAATGTGACGCAGTAAGTACGACAGAACAAGAACATGTGAGAAAAGAGCGCAAGTGAATGTGTTGGAATGCTACGGTGCATGTGTTTGTCGATTTTGCAAATCTCGCCCCCACACAAACACACACACCATCCTTGTCTCTCCCAAACCCCTGGTGTCTTTGTGACTCAGTCTTTTCAATGTGTGTCTGCGTGCGCGCACATCATAATCGTCAAGCTTACACAAACCCAGCAGATTCTAGTAAATGTTGTTAATAAAGTCTAGCAGGAACTCAGTCTATCATTTACTGTGGTTGCACGCAAATAAAGACACCCAAAATATACAGATATATAATTAATTAGACTAAAGACACAAAGCATTTAGACAAACATGAATAAAGGCATTCCAAAACAAACTTACACAGACTCAAATATACATTCTCAGATTCAGACACAAAGTGATGAGGACAAACACAGGTTACCACACACTCACACAGACACAGACACAAAGAAACAGCTCCACAGGCTCAGAGAAACAAAGGCAAAGGCCCACACACAGACACAAAGAAGCGGAGACGCACACATTGCGACAGACGGCATGGGCCCGGCAGCATGCAGCAGATCCACCAACAGTGCGGTGACAAACAAAGCAACCAATACAATCCTCATAAACTACGAGCACTGAGGCAATGCGCTGCGATAGCGAACACAGCTCTGGAGAGGATGGTTCTATGCGCTACATAATACGACTGTTCAATAACGCAGCTTCTCTGTGGAACAAAGCAAAATACCCTTGCACCGCGTAAAAGGAGAAATCACACATAAGCACAATGGAGCTCTCAGAGCCTTACAATGATACAGGAATAAAGTGAATATGACAAACATTCCTGCATGTATGATTTTACAGATGAGTCAACTGAATGTCTTCTGGTGGAAAAGGTCTGCGTGCAAACTGTCGTCCTTCCAAACCTCTCTTTGGAAGTTTGAAATCTTTAAAAGTAGATTAGAGAAGTGTTATTGTGGTCCTGGAAAAAAAATATTTAGTCTTCAGTGTACTTGCATATCACATTTAATAACAAAAAAATATGAGCCAAACTGCTACCAGAGACATCAGATAGAGAGAAAAACACAGCCATAAATAAAGGAAAATAAGTGAATTAATAAGACTCTGGAGAAAATCGGAAGGAGAAATAGCGCAAGGCACAAATAAAGCACAAACAAATGAAACACAGAAAGTGGTCGTTGGAGCAATTTAAAGATAAACGGGTGGCATTAAGACTGGATTGCATTTAACAATATCAAGTTGATGGTGGCAAACTATTCCACGATTTAAAACACTCTGTCCTGGTTGGGTTGTAGTTGGTGCATGGGATGGACAGCTGGACTAGAGGTGGAATAGAGGGTCAAATGTCAGAAGTGTAATTATGTCAATCCAAAAGCAAGCGCACTACCACATCAGATTCACAAAGTGGTCACCCAGAATGGTTTTCATTTCACAGGTGAGTTCATTTCATTTCGTGCCTTCTCAATGTGCAGAGGAAGGGTGGGTGGAGAGTCAATAGTAATGTTCCTGTACAAATTATGGTATTATGGAAAGAAACACTGAATGTGCAGTTGTGACAACCATCGAACACTATGATGAAACTGACACTTATGTGGACCATCCCAGGAAACGAAGACCAAGAGCTACCTCTGCTACAGTTATAGGTAAGTTTATTAGAAAGAAAACACTAATTTACAGCATCTCTGATAATGTTTGATGGTTCTGGTGACTGCATTTTTGGAAATATACAACAATTCTGTAGTTCGACTAAACTTTGTCTGCAGCAGAGGTAGCTCTTGGACTTCCTTTCCTAGGACAGTCTTCTTTAGCGCCAGTTTCATCATAGTGTTTCATGCTTTTGGTGACTCTATTTACGGACACATTCAAACTTCTTGGGATTTTTTGGAATGAGTGACCTTCATTTCCTAATGAATGAATCAAAGTAGATTGTCTTTTCTGGTCATAATATGGATTTGTAAAGTAGTTGTAGTAGCCATAATAGGACTATTGACTCTATACCCATCCTTCCTCTGTAGAAGGCACCTGATGATCTAAAGCACATTCAGGCAGGAAGACAAGAAATGGCACAAATTAACTCAGAAAAGACACAGCTGTGAACTGAGATCCATTCTGGGGGACTACCTCATGAATCAGATGAGAGAATGCCTGGAGTGTACAAATATGTCTACTTTGGACTAAAATCTAAAATATGATCTGGATTGTTTAACACATTTTTATTTTCAGTGTAAATCTGTACGTGTTTTTTCACAGTTTGGTTGTCTTCAGTATTAAAGATGATGTTGGGGAAGTAGCTAGTAGCCAATTGTTTGTAGAGGTCTGCTATATATGTTTGGACAGGCAACCTGCCAGTCAACGCAGCTTACAACCTCACAGGTGCACAAGTTCATGCACTCACTAACAGAGTTGAAAATAGTCATAGCAGTACCTACTATGGAACTAGCAAACGGCGCTTTAACCACAGGATGACTGAGGAGAGACAGTCTGCATTTCAAATTCCTTCAACATCTGGCACAGGTAAGAAAAGAACAGACATACTAGCTTGACAACTGCGAGGTTGTAAGCCATGTTAACTGGCAGGAAACCTGTTTAATCATCTATATTGGTCCACCAGAAAGGATCAGCTACTAGTTAGTTTTTCAACATCGTAGATCAGGGGTGCCCAACTCCAGTCCTCGAGAGCCCCTGTCCTGTACATTTTCCAGCTGGCTCTGCCCACCCACTGTATGTTCCAGCGTCTGCGTGATTGAACCCACCTGATCCACCTCATCAACAGTGGTTGGGGCAGGGACAGTTGGAAAACATGCAGGACAGGAGCTCTTCAGGGCTGGAGTTGGGCACCCCAGCCATAGATGTACAATGTTGAAAATGATAAAGTAATTAAAAAAAAAATGCTGAAAGAATGGTGTATCCAAACTTTTGACTGGTAGTGCATATATGGTGTAGGAACAGGTGAAATGTTACATGACTTGAACATTGTTTTCAGTGCTAACCTTAAATCTTCCAGGACATGAACCTACTCCCACACTCCACATGCTGAACAGACTTAATACATCCTTAATATACTCTTCTTTCTCCTGACCATGTCCATTTGTCCTCTACAGCTTTGTTCCCATGATCCCTTACATGGGAAAAATGATTATTTCCCCAAAGCCCAATGACCACATGAAGATTAAGAATCAATCTGACTTCTCTCACAATAAATAATCACAAAGGCACGCTGAGTAACACACACCAACCCGCCCCTCTGCGACCCTGCAAAGCATCATGAAAAGAGACACACACAAAGTTACAGGCGCAGACACACACACATGCACGCACCCCCTTCCCCCCCACCTCCCACCACCCAACACACACACACACACACACAGCAGCTAACTTAATTTCAAAATCAATTAATTAAAAAGCACAGTGGTCTCCCACAGGGAGTGAAAGACAAATTTGAGGAATTTAATCCTGGTACACAAATCAGAGCTGTTCAGCCGAGGAGATATGAGAGGATGGGCTGGATGGAGAATAGCCAATGAATTTTAAAAAGGGGACTTGATTTAACACAGTGGGATAAATTCGACACAACTTTGCAACTTTTTCCCTCTTCCCTACTTTTATATTTCTATCTTTCAATCTGTCTGACCACGTAACCATCTGTCTATTCATCTGTCTACAGTTTCTATTCACATAGCAGAAAGAACAGGAGAAAAAGCGGCATCAGCACAGAAACTAGATGAGACAAAAAGACGGTGGGTTCATCACCATCTCTCTATCTCCCCCCAATTGTCTGATTCCATTAGTTTTCAGAGCTTTTTTCAAAAGACGCGTTATTGATTTTTTTGATGCATGGAGCCAAAAGGGGTGGGGGGTTCGGAGTGTGCTGTGTGCAAGTGTGAGTGAACATTCACTGTGGCTGGTCTAACCTCAGGCAAAAAAAAAACCATAATGAAGAGTTTGCCTGACACTCCTCCTTGGTGCTCTAAAAAGATTCCACCTACCGGTAATATGTATGAAAAAAATACTAACACTGGGAGATAAACTGTTCCATATGCCTTGAGTTTCTGTGTGAGAGAATGAGGGCAAAGTGTGTAGGTGTGTGTATGTGGAGACATCGTTTGAATGTGTCAGTACAGGTGAGAGAACATGTGCTGAATACAATACACAGCTTCCATACTTGCCACTCCATGCTTGTAGCTAATGTCCTGTAGCTATACCTGACAGGTTGCATATGAATGGTCACTGCAGCATAAACACATGTCAAAAGAGTGCTTGAATCACCCTGAATGAGTAAAAAAACAATAATTATAATTACATGCACCATGCAATTACACCCAGCATGTGAACATTAGACCCATCGTGCAGAGCCATGAATACATGGACTTATGCATTAACACCATTTGGTAGGTAGAGTGGGTTGTCCATGAACCAGAAGGTTAGTGGTTCAATCCCCTCTCATGTCCGCAGGCCAAAGTGTCCTTGAGCAAGACACTGAACCCCAAGTTGCTCCCAACGAGTGTCACTAGTGCGTGAATGGGTGAATGGAAAGCAGTAGGGTAGAAAGGCACAATATAAGTGCAAGACCAATTACCATTTGACCAATCAGATGAAGCCCTCAGTGGCCTTCAGCTTCATGAGTGTCAATTTCATGGTGACTGCAAGGTTAGTTGTTGTGAATTTATGGCAAGCAATGTCATCATAGAAATACTGAACAATGTTATCACAAATTGCAGCTTTTCTTCCCATCATGCAGGATTAATAGGAAAGTATCAGAGGTGGGAGTAATGTCATTAGTCTCTTACTTCAGAAAATACCAGTAGCTACAACAAAAGTCAATTTCTCATTAAGCTAAAATGCAGCTGTAGCAGAGTTAACCAAATAAACAGAGACTTTCCATTCTAGGCGTCGTGGTGTTCTATAGAGAGCTGGAGTTATACTTTCTGTGAACCAAACTAATAAAGAATATGTCATGAGATCCCCCCATCAGCTAAATATAATATTTTTGGAAGAGTAATAATTGCATTTGGGCAACAGCGAATAAACCCCATTTCCCACAAGTTCATCACCAGTGTAAATGAAACATGTGACAGAGTGCAAGATTTGTAGATGATTCCACAAATCTTTTGTGGATGATTCCACAAATCTTGGGGTAAGATTTCTGAAATAATAATAATAAAAAAACATACACTGAGCGTGTTGCCACTGGCTACTAGTCTGTGTTTTTCTTGGCAATCTAAATGCCACTACCAGGATGTTTTCTTCCTCTGCTGCTCTGCAAGCAAAAATTCTGAGTCACACATAAAAAGAGAAATGTCATAATCAAAAGGACAAAACAGTTGGAAGATACAAACTGTGAAAACCTCATTTGCTTCAGCTGAACCTGAATACACTGCTGCATCGCCCCTGAAGATTTTACATTTCTATATTTTAGAAAATCCTGAACTAAGCAGATGATTTTAAAATGCGCTATAGAAAATAAAACTTTACAGAGATTAAAACAAAGTGCATTAAAAGTTGATGGTTGGAGGCACATGTATTAAAAAGGATCCTAGATTAGAATAATACAATCAGTATACGAGACATATGAGCTAAATATATCTGTGTAGCAGGAAATGCAGTAGAACATTTTACATTAAAAGTGTATGTTCTTCCAACATTAAAGGTCCCATACTGTGATAATGCATTTTTATTTTGAGTTATTTTGAGATTCATGTAAACTCTATGACGCAAAATAAAAGCTGTAAAAATGTGACTCTGTTCAATATTGTGATAAATCTGCACAACAATGTGAGCAAGCTGCTTTAAAATTCCCTTACTTGTGACATCAACAGTGAGAACAAATCATAGTCAAGCAAAAATGTATTAATCCCATCCCTTTGAGCCAGCAGAATACTAAATATACTGCAAAGCTTGATTTTTTTTTGTTCAGAACAGTGAATATACAACAACACAAATTCCAGGAAAAACAAGCAGCTTTGAAATTCCCTTACTTGTGATATCAACTATGAGAACCAATCATAGTCAGGCTAAAATGCATTAGTCCCATCCCTTCAACCCCCAAATGTTATATATATATACCTGTTGTTTGCCCTATCAGAGCATTTTCTGATGAAAAGTGGGCACATACAACACCTCAGTGAAATCAGAGCGTGTGTGCCAGAGTTGCAAAAAGGCAAAGCAAATAAAAATCAAATCAACATTCTACCTATTTTGTCAACACCCTCACACAAGTCTTTAATAGACATATAAGCTCCACTGGTATAAATTCAAGAGTTAACATATGGAACCTTTGACATTTAAGCAGCAGATGAAAGCTGTTGGTGAAAGTACTATAGATTGCATCTTCCTTAGATGTACTCATTTACCCTCTACCTAAATTTATTCACATGCACAGTGTGTGCGTGTGCGACAGACTCCGTGCGGAGAGGTCTATTACAGAAATACCCAGGCAGCACAGCGCAGGGGACAAAAGGGGAGAAAAGAATCAGAGTGGGTACAAGAAAGCAAAAGATGAAAAAGAGAGTGAGGAAAAAGGGTGAAAGCTGGGTTGGAAATTGATGGTGTAATTGTTGACTGCTGGTCGGCTCTTATCTTGGTTTCTCAGGGCTGTTGTCTGGGCACACTGGCTTCTTTCTCGCTTTCCAATCTGTGTCTCTCTTGAGATTTACAGTACAGGCCAAAAGTTTGGACACATGTTGTCATTCAACGCGTTTCCTTTATTTTGAACGTTTTTACATTGTAGATTCTCACTGAAGGCATCAAAACTATGCATGAACACATATGGAATTATGTACTGAACAAAAAAGTGTGAAATATCAGAAAACATGTCTTATATTCGAGTTTCTTCAAAGTAGCCGCCCTTTGCCCTTTGCTCTGTCTGCAGTGTGCAGACTTCTTGAAGCTCTTGATGAGCTTCAAGAGGTCGTCACCTGAAATGGTTTTAAGACATGTTTTCAGTTATTTTACACTTTTTTGTTAAGTACATACATAATTCCATATGTGGTCATTCATAGTTTTGATGCCTTCAGTGAGAATCTACAAAGTAAATAGTCATGAAAATAAAGGAAACACATTGAATGAGAAGGTGTGTCCAAACTTTTGGCCTGCATTGTAGACCAAGCCTGGCAACCCATATACTGTACCTCTGCCTTCAGCATTTCTTTTTCCTTCTCCATCTCTTTCTTCCATTCTCCTCTCCATCTCTCATGTCATATCATTGTGAACTTATCCCACTGAGCATCTCACATCCTTCTTCGTGTGTGTGTGTGTGTGTGTGTGTGTGTTTTTTCAACCCCTCTCTGCAGTGAAGCATGCAGGGAGCAGCGGACTGGAAAAGAGCAGCAGGGGAGGGATGAGGGCAGATCGCCGGGGGTCAGAGGTGAGTTTGCAGTAGGATAAGGGCAACACAAACTGTCTCCGTCTCAATCACCTTTTCATTTCAATTCAGTATAAAGTCAGAGATCAAGGATTTGAAAGAATTATCCTAATCACAGAAAAAATAAACAGTAATAATAAAGGGAAATTCAGTAGAGTAATGAAACCTTAGGAAATACAGCTGCACTCAATCAGCTAGATGGAAAAGCTGATTAAAAATGTTAAATTCCCAAAGCATAAAAAAAAGAAACATCTTCCTGCATATTGTTTCAAGCTGCAGTGACTATAACTTTTGAAACTCACTCAGTTTGCAAAATTATTTGGTATTTATATCATCAATCTCTGAGCTACATAATAACAACTTGGCTCGTTGCTAGTTGATTACTTGTTCACTCTTCTTGATTATTTTTTTCAATATTTTGTTCATGTTTGTAATTACTTTTCACATTTTCTTCATTTTTGTTGATTTTTAAGATTGTTTTGTTAAATTGTGCTCAATGTATTGGTTATTTTGTTCATTATTTTGTTAACTTTCATCATTTTGTTCACTTTTTCTTATTCATTTCATTAATGTTGTTGTCTATAGGGGTAATTTTGGTTCATTTTCTTGATTATTTTGTTAATGTTTCTGGTGCTTTGTTCATTTTTATTCATTTTGGGGATTATTTTCATCTGCTTTGCCCAAATTTCTTCTTTTTTTGTGCTTACTTTGTTTATATTTCTATTAAGTTTTTCATTTTTTTATTTGTTTCTTACAATTTTGTACATTTTTATTGAAAATTTAGCTTATGTTATTGCTTATCTCATTCATATTTTCTTCCATTTGTCCATAAACATATTCAGTAACTGCACAAATTGATGCAGGACCTAACACCCTAAATTTCCAGGAATTTCCCCCGGTGTTCAAACAAACTCTTCGCCCTTCAACACAATATACATAATACATAATAAAATCATTTGAGCGTGTACAAGTAAGGGCAACAGCACTGATGCTACACAGGTATATGGCCATAAAAGTACCTTATTAATAAATAAAAAACAGTTTCTGTCACATCTTAGAGAGAGGGGGCACATCATCCATCATTAGCAGACTCCTCCGCAGCACAAAGCACCTCAACAACAGGACTATTGCATCTGCTGAAGCTAATAAAGTACTAATAACCAAAGCTAGTGCAAAGTGCAAGGGTAATTTACAAAGCTGAGAGCAGCTGCATGACTCAGTGGTTAGTGAAATGCACGGTGGAATGGATTACGCACACATTTATAGACCGCTACAACTATAAGATGTATAATATATGCATTGAAAAGGGTTCTGCTTATTAGTTGTTGTGGCCATTTGTTCAAGGAACTCGGTCTCATCAATAAATTATCCAGTTGCAAATGCATAGTGTTGTATACATCTGCAACATTAATAAAGTGTGGCCCCTGGTATTAAACCCAGTCCACAAGTATAATATATTTTTGAATAATTTATGTCCAAATTACACCTTAACATCTATTTATCATTATTATAGTAAGGATCTGTTGATATGAAGTGTTAATCATCTCAAGCAGAGCTGCTGGCTGGAACAGCAACATGTGCAAAATGGATTTTTACTAAAAACTCCATAAATAAGCTTTTTAAAAAATCATAGGTATAGATTTGAGGCATAGGGAGGATTCATCCCCTTCAATAGTAAAATGTGTATTTATCTTGACAATTTTGCTCATTTTTTGTTCATGTTTCTTTATTTTTCTGCTTATGTTTTGCATTTCTGTAATTATTTTCTTTGTGTTAATTTTCTGGAATATTTTAGTAATTTTGGCTAATTTTCTTTGCTTTTTTGTCATTTTTTGTTCATTTTATGAGTCATTTAGTTAATTTTCATAATTATTTTGTTCATTTTTTTGTCACATTTCTTCAGGTTGTTGCTTGTGTTGCACATTTTCTTGATTATTTTGCTCATTTTTGCCCAATTGCTTGCTGTTGTGCAATTTTTTGTTCATTTTTTAATTCTTTCTTTCTTTTCTTATCATGACTGTTTTACTTTATTGCTTATCTTTTACATCTTCTTGATTATCTTTTAAATTTGTTGTCAATACTCTGGATTACTTGATTCATTTTTTTGATCATGTCTTTTCACTGTATGCCTTATGCTGTATGTTTTGTTGATCATTTTGTAATTTTTTGGCGTATTTCACTCATTTTGTGGCTCTTCTGGCAATTTTTCTTAACAATTAATGATTATTTTTCTCACTTTTTGATCATGTGTCTTCATTTTGTTGCTTGTATTGCAATTTTTTCTTGATTATTTCGTTAACTTTTGCTAATTTTCTTTGCTTTTTTGCCATTTTTTGTTAATCTTCTGTGTTATTTTGTTGTATTATTTTCCGTTTATTTTTTGTGCGATGCCCAAAAATACAACCCTCATGTTCAAAAGAAGCCTACGCCCTTCTAAAACACTACCACAATTTTCCATTAGGGAAGATAAGCCAGTGTTATAATATTTTTCTGTAGCTTCACAGTTTTTGGTTCTCTTTCAAAATATGTACAGAAATCTGTCAGTCTGATTTCCCTGTTTACATCCAACATTCTTGATGGGCAATATGGAAGGCAGACAAGTAGGTGGGAAGGTGGCATTGACAACAAAACCAAACAGGAGCTTTAGGATATGTAGGCACACTGACACTGCATAGCCTTTATTTGGCTTCCACTTGAGGCAGAAAGGGTTACACTCAACAAATCTTTCATAAGAAGCAGCAGAACAGTGACAGGTTTCTTCACTGCAGTAGACTTAGCAGCTGCTGTGAATACTGGAACAGTTCCTCCCTCGCTATAGATGAAGAAAGGGAGCAGTGACTCATGGGTTCACATCCTGCTTGAGTTGTCATACTGGGATCCATGAAGTTAAATGCGATGAGTCAGTTAGGGGCAAAGTGCATCACTGCTCTCCTTCATCACATGTTAAATCATTATCTACAAATCATGCTGGGTTTTTATTCCGACATTTCCAATTAATAAAAAGAACACGTTTCTGCCAGGGAGTCTTTTAAGGCAGTGGTTCACACTTTGTCTGCCGTCCTATTCACACTTGCTTAAAACTGCCCCCTGGTACTAGAAATAAGAACCTCCTTGGTTGTGAAAGGCAAATTAGTGTATCATTGATTTTCATAGTATTAAAGTCTATCACTGACTTTCAAGTAAGAGTGGTTTTCTATCAGGAAGTGCAATGGTAAGTTAGCTCGGAGCTTCCAATTAGAGGCGCTACCTCCAGTAAACATCTATATTTTCCTTCGGGAGGAGCTAATGACTAAGTGATTTTTCTACTCACAATGTTAACACAAACGTGGCAGGAAATATGCAAGGGCAGCACTCAATTTCTCACTAGCTACAGAAACTAAGCTACTCCCACACACTTACTCAGGAGATCTCAGAGAGCAGCCATGTATGGCCCTCCTGCTGCCGATAAGCCTGCATGGGCCCCTCTGTAGTCCCTATCCTGGAGTGAGGCCATTAGCCCGGCTGCAACTCCTTCCTGGATAAGCAGCAGCTTACCAGCCCGAAAGCCGCAGGGCAACTTTTTATTGTGCTTTCAAAACTTCATGTGTGAGTGAGGGGTGATAGCATGGGAGGGGCAGAGTGCACTGGTCTGCAATACAGTGCGTATGAGGATTTTTGAATCTGAGTGTGTGTGTGTGCGTGTGTGCACTCAAGCTGTGCACTCCCGGCACTTCCTGCCCAACTAACGGCCGATCCCACGGTAGGGAGGGTGAGCTCTGTTGGACCAGAACAATGCCCAAAAAAAGGCTGTCATAAAAACAAACTACCAAGTATGGGGAAGAGGGGTAAGGGACCAGCT
>JAQQAE010014610.1:0-12327 GCA_029823295.1 Pseudamia nigra
GACATTAATGGCTGTATTTTGAGTTATTTTGAGGGAACAATAAATTTACACTGTTATGTAAGCTGAACACTGACTACGTTTCATTGTGTCAAAATGTCATTTCTTCAGTGTTGTCCCATGAAAAGATATAATTAAATATCTGCAGAAATGTGTGGGGGCGTGCTCACTTTTGTGAGATACTGTATATACAGTTTTCTAAACTCAATAAGCTGTACTTTTTCTGAACTCTACAATTTTGCCATTTTATCGGCTTTTGATCCATTACTTTAAAAGCTGGTTTTTACAGACACATTAGGGGTTTCACTGCTGTTTGGGTTGCCATCTTTCTTACACAATAACAAAGATATGAAAAAATCATAGTGTGCATGTATGATTTTGCAACTTTTATAGGCAAACAACACCCAAGGCATGTGGTCTTCCTTGTGTCGACTGGACTGGAAATTTGGTTTGAAGATGTTTCAAAAACTATCCAGAAAGCTTCTTCAGTTCTGTTCAGTTCAGTTCAGCTGGGAGTCCAATACAACACCTAGATATTCATGGATGGATTAAAGCCTTTGCATAAATTATGTCTGATTGAGAACCACATTGAAACAGTTCTTGCGCAATTGAGAGACAAAAAATTACTTTCTGTGCTTTTTTTTAACATTGTAAAACACAATATGAAGCCCCCTTACGATACATCACTCTGACATGCGGGATCTCAGGGGTTGGGTGGGCTGCATACGTAGACTGCAGTAAGAATGCCACTCACATGGCCTTGTCTGCTGTGCTGGGCAGCCCACCCCACCTTCTTTTTAATTGCATGAAAGACATCATGGTACTTGACTGTGTGCTGGGCCCGTACGGGGGTGCCTGGCCTGGCCACCGTCTGGGCCTGTTGCCTCTTTTCCTCTGGGTCTCTTGTTCTGTGACTGCAGGGGGCTCAGTCCGTGGCCTCCTTCCTCTGTCTCCAGGGGCGGACACATGTCGTCACCGGGGTGTGTGGCCTCTGGCCTTCAGTACTCAGAGGGTGGGTGGTGGCTGGGATCACCTGGACTTCTCCTCGTCTGCCTCTGGCCCCCGGGGGGCTCAGTTGTGGCTTCTCACCTTCATTATCAAGTACAGTTTGTGGCAGATGTACACCCACACACAGGCACATGCATACACACTTTGATACTTTATGTGTCAGCATATCTATGTGCTTTTCAGTGTTTTTGTAGGTGCTGTTGTTTGTTGTTCTGACTCTTTTACAGATGCAGCAGCTGGTGATATGGATGGAACAGAAGACTGTGTTATGTTTCCTCGTCTCTTTCCATCTTTCTCTCTGTTCCTGTCTCTCCCACTCTGTCTCCCAGTCAGTTTGGCCTTTACTACCTGTCAGCTCCGGCATTGTATTGCTGTATTATATGTCAAAATAATAAAAAAAATTAGTACCAGGCGGAGCCTACAGTGGGTCTATAAAACTCTTCTTGGCAAAGCAAATGTGTTTGGCACAAGGCATTCAGACCACAATTCTGCTTGATAAGCTGCCAGACAAGACAGAAGAAAAGAGTTGCAGCATCAAAAACAGTGCACAGAGCTTTTCTGATCCGACCAGCGAAATCTGTCTGAAAACCTGCAGTTTGCCTTCTCCTGCCAATCAGCTCAGCCTGAGGCCTAGGCCCCGCCCGCCTGGACTCAGGTCAGCTTTTGGCATGTTTCACTGCACATCAATCCCTACTAGTGTCTTATCTCATTTGTATAATCCACACCCCACGAACTCTGGTTGGTCCGACTGCCCTATCAGTCAGAAAAACAAATAGCCAATGAGAACAAGGAGCAGGGAGGCACCAAAATGGGATTTTTTCAACCAGGGTTCAGAGAGGGGGGGGATCAGCAAAGAAAACCACACTGGAAGGGATTTTAAAGCTTAAAACTGCATTTATATCATCTTTAGGGTCCAGAAACCTAAAATATTATTCCAGGAAATGCACAATATGTCTCATTTAAACCACTGAGAGATGCTGACCAATTGTTTGTTCAGTAGCTCTGTGGCTTGTGCAGTTCTTGTTGGTACAGAAATGACTGTATTAGACCGAGCATAAAGTGATGGAACTCACGTCATCGTAAAGAGTTATTATTATTTTAGTAGCTCAAAAAATGATAAACCAGCGTGTGAAAGGCCAGAGTGCCTTCAGTCAATTTAATAGTTATTGTTGGTACTCGAATTGATGAACAGAATGGCTAGAGTAAAAGAAACAATTGAGTATTTTTAATGTACTGACAGAAACCCAGCGTTTTAATACATAAGTGCCCCCCATTGCTGCTGAGTACATAGGGTCAGTGAGGAGCTGCTTTTTTCACTGCTGGCAGCGAGAGAAAACGTTGTAGTGTGATTTATGATGTTAATCATTAGCAGGAGAGGAGTGGAAGCACGAAGGGGGGTGCAGAGAAGCTGCAGTGCTTGATGGAGTGTGTCCCCTTTGCTTGAGCCAAGCCTACAGTTGGCTCCATGCAGAGAGGCTGAAATCGCTGCTGTTTGATGGAGGGAGATGGGCAGCAACTAGTGAGATGTATGCATTCACAGCACAACTACTGTTGAGTCCAAATGAGCTTAAGACCGTAAATCCAGAATTTGGAGCCCAGATGGCACCTAAACTAGACCCAAAGGGTTTGACACAAAGTAATCCACAGCCAATCGAGTAGTAAAAACAAAACAGGAAAAAAAAACAGTGTCTCCAAATGGAAAAATAATTAGGGATTGTAAAGTTTTGAGAGAAAACTGCTGCTTCTGTGCACTCCGAGTGCAAATTTATGTTACTTTTTTGCTCGTTTGACTTTGACAGCCGAGGGAAAACTTTGACTTTGACATCACTGATTGGGACTTGGCCACAACCCAATAAAAATCGATGGAGATAACACCAGCTGTTCAATTAATAGTAGATTAAAACCACAGGCAACAAACAAATGTCTGTAGCCTTAGCACTATAAGGTCAGTGAGAAGTTCTACTGCTCCCAAAGTCTTTTATCTGCTCAGTACCATGTTTTGCACCTAAAAGCAATTTATTAAAAGGCTGTTGCTATTCCGATACAGTTATTTGTTTGCTACTGGCAAAGGCAGAAAATAATAAACTTCATAAATTCATTAGGGAAACAATGTCTTTTGTCCATTAATTAAGCAATATCCACTTGGTTACTGTCAAACTTCAAATATCTGTCTAAAGAGATTAATGCTCAGTTCGTGTGACACATTTCAAGTGCCCTGAGTTTAGGCAGAAATACGTTTGTCAGTTTTTATTTCTGGGTCATGATGCATGTGTCCACAGTCATAAATGATTGTTAATAGGAAAAGCATTGTGCCAAAAACAAGTTGTGAAAGTGCTTTCAAGTATCCAGACCGTAACTAATAATTACCGCCGCTAAAGAGGTTGTGCTTTCATGTCAGTTTGTTTGTTTCGGCTCTGGATCTGTGAGATTAAAATACATGTTTGGAGGGTGACAGTATTTATGAAGCTACAGCACAGTAATGGAGAGGTACAGTAGAAACATGTGACTACCACCAATGTGTAGATGAGGTCATGTAATTCAAAATGCTTCAGCCAGATTCCTTGGATGTCTATCAGTAAAGATAATATATCCTAATGAATATGACATCTGGATTCAACATTATATAAAACCACATTTAATTAATGGACAATTGTACACCTTTACACTTCTGAAAATCATGTACAACCATTAATTGTGATTATTACTCATCATACATCACAGTGACTGGATGTCTGCACAATCAATATCAGTAGAACAATAACAAGGCAAATGTGGTTGCATGATTTTCGTTGTGTTGCTGCTGTCTGAGTTATGTGGGTCTATTGGTTAATACTTCATTCACTGAATGTAGGTGAGTTTCCTTGGTCACAAACCTGTTTTTTCAACAGCCATGTGTTACGTTAGTGTTAGGGGGTAAAATATTTTTGGGTGAATTTTACCCAATATTAGTGGTAGTGTATTAAATCAAGGGTAACAGCTTATAGGCCCACCATATGTATCGCCCCATATAATGCACAGTTATCATCCTGACTCTGACATGACGAGTGAGTAAAATATGGCTCAAGTTTGTTTATGCTGACAATCGTTAGCTACCCAGATTTATTCTTTTTGTGAAGAAGAAATCTGGAAAAAAAAGAAGAAAACTTTTTTCTTCTTTTTCTCCGCTACTACCCTGCCTGCACTGACTGTATGTAAGGCATAAGGTAAGTCAGCGTCATCCTGGAATTTTCATGAAATCCTTATTTCGTGTAATTATGAATAAATATCATTTAGTGGTAATTTCCAAGGGAATTAATACAGTTAAAAACATTTTATGGTCAGCTGGTAATTTTTACCCTCTCAAAAAATGCCATTTTTTTGTTTGTCTCTGCCACAGCTGTCAGTGACGCCTTCACTGGAAAAGCCTCATTATTACTGCTTTTTTTTTGGCTTCTTTTGTTAGTGATTCCCTATTTTTCACTAATTGTAGGGCCTTTGCATAAAATGAAAAAAAAAATTATAATGAAGGGCATTATACTTTTTTGTCATCTTATGAGGCATTGTGTAGCTGGAAACAAAAGACGTGCACCTCCATTTATCAGGTATAATTGTACTTTAATATATTTTGATGAAAAGTATCTTATCATTTAGTATTTTTCTGTCATATTGGGCAAAATATACATGACGCTAGTGATAGCGTTACAAAAATGTGTGCTCGTGTTCTAAGGAGATCCAAAGGTGGAAGCTACATTAATGCTAATGGACCTGGTAAAATCCAAAGGAGAAAACCATTGGCACGTGAGTCGCCAAAGCAAAGGATCCTATATCTCTCTGTCACATACAGTACCTTAAAGTAACGAGGTCTCTATCAGAAGCTGGCCGCTTTGTGAAGCATGACAAAAGTTCTGGATGAAGGGGAGGGGGGAGCATTTCAAATCACAGGAGCTGTCAGAGAAGTTCAAAGCGGGTTCAGTGAGAAGTCAGACTTCACCTTGATGTGAGCTGTTGGTGCAAACAGAACCTAGACTCTCCCTGACGTTTCGCACACTGCAGACGTTTGCCTGTCGACTCGAATGGCAGGTCAGATGGCTAGAAATTCAGCTCTGACTGCAAGTTGTTTTTCTTTCAGATAACGGTTTCAGTAAAATATATCAAGCCCTCACCTTGACAACAAAATTTAGCAGTTCAAGAAGTGCACGGTGAAAAATGTGGTCAATCTTCAAAAGCTTACAACAAGTACTTTCATAAATAAAAATTAAAACCGCTCATTTTATTTCATTGTTGATTCCAAAGTCAAATATACATTAGATACTCTAAAAAAAAATCCATTAATCAAAGTCTTTCCCTGGTTCTTGAATAAATAACACTGACACTTAAACCTATTCTCCAAAATACAAAAACCATCTTATTTAATGTGATTGTCGGCAGCTTTTACTATACATGTATTTACGTTCATCCTCAGAAACCTCATGCTGAGTCTCTGCATGAACCTGTATCTATAATCTGAATTCAGTGACTGACAAACTGTTCACAAACGATCCATGGGAATGTAGGTGCATTTATGTTGCCTCAATGGATGATGGATGTGGGATTAGGCTGTATCATGAATCATATCTATGTTTTCCCAGTCACTGTTGAGACTTGTGCAACTAAGCTTTCTCACTTCCTGAAAGATTCTCATGTAATGGCAACAGATAATGCCACATCTTACAGATTAACGCACTGGAGGAATTTTAAGCCCACAATAGATTTAGGGATGAATAACTCCCATATTTCATAAACTGTGACTGAACTGTAGGCCTTTCTGTTTATGGAAGTTATTATCTGAAATTGCTGTATAGGTGTTTTTGTAAAATGCAGAGTCTGTTCTTGAATATGCAATTTGGACATATGGTATTGTTGCTAAAACCAACAAAATCACAGTTTATTGCAGCAAAGCGATACAGCTCAGCAGGTTGTGAACTTCATTAAAACCTCAGCAGACACAAAAACAATCCACTACAATATGTCTATGCACTCCGCTTTCAGAAGAACAACACCAACCTCCAAGCTGCAACTAAACTCTGAATATGGCAGGTTTTGACAAAGACACACGTCCTTTATGCGCTTGTCTCATTTGGTGGGATTTAATCATGTTAATTCTGTAGCTTCCTTCTCATCTCAACCCAGTCTCAGAGCAGAAACTGAACTACTTATGTTCCCCAAAATAAGTTTAGACTATTGACACCGTTGCACAGGCACAAGTGTGTCCTATGCACTGTGATTTGTTTAAAGAAATACCAACTGGCCAGACAATTGACAATTTATTTTCCCTATGTGAGAGGTACACGGTGCCTAAGTATAGCACTGACCCGGCACTAACAATGTGTGGAGACAGGTCCGGATCTGCAAAACCTATGATACTGAAATGTCCAAGAGGTGTCAGGCTTGTTGTTATCCTGGGCCACATCTGTCCATTTTCTTTTCACAGAGATTCTTGCTCTTCTTACTGTAACCAAACAACTGTTGGATGAATTTCAGAAGACATGCAATTGCAATCAGTTGCATCTACTGAAGAAAATGATGATTACAAAGGGCACAGAACCAAGTGCATCAGTTTCGGGATAATGCTTCAAGTGGAAGTCTCGGCTGAGTCGAACTCTGCCCTGTAATTGAGGATGTAAAGAAAGAGGCCGAGCGTGTGGTGATTAGCGTCTGAATGGTAGGTGTGGACGTGAGACGAGGTGTTTGGGGGCATCAGGAGAATTACAAAGGCTAGTTAAAAAAAAATCAATAAATGTTTCAGTGTTTACTAGTGTTACAAGTACGTTTTTTTTTTCCGTGTCCCATGGAACTGAACAGCTGAAGTCATCTTAAGCATACCAACTTTCCCCAGCTAACAGGAATTCTGGAATCCATGTGGCTGTGTCACGGTGGCATCTGAATATGTTATTTTAGACTCAAACTGAAAACGAAGTAATAGATTTAGGCACGTGGTTAAATCGAGGTCCTTCCATGTGTCCTGTGGTTCTGAAAAGGGCAATGTAAACACTGACACGTTGCCCTTTTCAGAAACCGTCAGAGAATCATGTTCAGCAGAGTCCAACGTAATCACAACTCTGATGAGAGAAGTTTTTTCTACAAATTTCAAGACGTAGAGGTGTATAAATCCACACATCTTATCAAGGTGGGTGTGATTAAAATAGTTTTAAGACAGGAAGCGAGTTGGGCCGATTTTTTTTTTTAATATAATGTTTTAATTCTGTCTGTTGCCTTAAATTGTACACTGTAAAAAAGTGCACTACTTTTCAATGGCAATAGTGATTTTCTGATTCTGAAGTGTATCATTATGATTTCGTTTACAGCTCAAAAAACACATTTTGGTGTTTGGGGCTCAGTTTGTCTTCAAGAATGAAAACCTACCATTATCATTTGAGCCTGTGTTCATTTCTCCCATAGTAACATTGCACCAAAAGTAATATTCCTAAATTTACTTGACCCTCAATATTGGATTCTTTAACCATGAAAACCTACCATTAGCATTTGGAATCACATACATATCATTTTTAGTTCAATAGTTATTCACCAAAAATTATATTTCCATAATGGTGGTTTTGTCCTTCATCTAGCTCCGTAAATGCTTCAGATACATAAAATCTGTGGACACATTACATGAATCAGCAGACTTTCTACTACATTTTGGTGTCAGTTTCATGTATGCAGTTTTATTTACTACCTCACAGTAGCTATTTTTCCTCAACTTCTGTAAGCATTTCCAGATCACGATATCTGGAACATCTGGAAATGTTGTGATCTCATCTCAACACCAACCACCAGAAACACATGCACAACTGTCCTTCCTGCCCAGTGGTTCATGTCTATACCGGACTGACAGATGCTTGGATATTACATCGCTGTATAATAAATGCGTTTGCCTATGACCCACCTGATGTCAGCTATATGTTCCAAAGGATTTTCCGTGGGTGCCGGTTTCATGCCAACAGCTGGGTGGCAAACCGAATAACCTTACTGGGTCACATTGTCCTTGCGGCGGCGGAGAGACATAGGTAAACAAGCACAATGAGATTCAGCTATGTGCGGTCAACTCTCCAGAGAAGCAGAGCACCAGAAAAAGACAGGACCTTTTGTGGCCATGCAGTGAATGGAAGGAATATGTTTAAAAATGAGGTGCTATTTGAAGACTGATTTGTTAGCTCTAGGGCTAACGACCAGTAAAAGGCAGTGTCTGCTCTCCACATTTGTTCCAGCATTTTTACCACTGTTGCCACATGCAAAAGGTACCACGCAGGAGACTTCCGTTATCGTGTTTGGAGTTTTCATAGATTGTTTTGTTCCCTTGGGATCCAAACTTAGAAATCCCACGTCATTGCAATTGTATGTCTTTTTTGCTCCTATGTAAAAGACAAGATGCATAAGAATAAAGATGGAACTTTGTGCAAAGCGATCAACATTCATGAAAGTGATCTAAAGTGAATAAAATTAACAAAACGACAAAGGAACAAAATTAATGGAATACTCCACAAAATGAGTAAAACAACAAGAAAACAAGAAAACTAACAAAAATTCAATTGTAATAAACATATGTGACAAAAACTGAACAAAACAATAAAAAACAGAAAGGACATGAACAAAATAATTGAGAAAATCATTGAAAAACAACAAAACAATCAAGAAAATGAACACAAAAAATCCACGAAATGCATAAAAGAGAAAAACATAAGTCTGAAATGATGTGTACTATTGTAATGCCAACCTTTTAAAGTACATGCTGGTCTTATTGGTGCTGTATTATTGCTCATAAGAGCCATTGAAAACTTTGGTGTATTTGATATTGTGTTATTGCCATGACAATACAGATTTTATTCTATTCTACCCAATGCCATTTTTTGCATCGGCATGGAAACAGACAGTGCTTGAGACAGTGTTACATTGCAGCTGCAGTCAAAGGCCATTGCAACTATAAATTATGCCATTAAAGCACTGAGACTTTCCTATTCAAGACCTTTTAGCAGAAAGTTTGAACACATCTAATTGGCTTTCAAATTTGCATGTGATACCCAAGAGTCCCTCTTATGTGTAACTGCCTTTAGCAATAAGGCCTTTTCCAGAGCAGGATGTCAATGTGTGTAACTTCAATGTTGTGAGCTTTTACCATGTTCAACAAATTAGTCTGTTAAACACATTGTAGAGAAGGATGAACCACCTGAAGACAGGAAAGGGTTCAGCAGCTTGATTGCTGATTACATCTTGATTAACTAGGAGATTGGTGTTCTTGTGTGTAATCTGTAGTGTAATGTCAGTGCATGTGTGTACCCATTTTAGTGGATGCCATTGCTGTAATTAGCAGATGTGACACTCTTGGGTGCCTCTTGTAGTTAGATTGCTTAGTTTCCTTCATCAGAAGAGCCCCCTGGTTGGCACAGTGACTGGCAGCTTCCCAATGGAGGCAAAGGTTGGCAGAATATGCAGCTTAGTCTCGGCGCTGCAGGAATGCCATGCTCGTTGAGCAAGATCTGCCTTGGACAACACTCCAGTGACTGCTGGCTTGCTAACATTTGCTTTTGTGGCGATGACCGAGCAGCTTGGGTTTGAACCTCCTCTCTGTAGTCTAAACAACAATGCAATAATGTGGTAATGGAAGAGTATGCATGACTGAAGTGCGTGACCTTTGTCCTAATAGAGTTTGCACAGGTGCTGACTGTGACCTATAGAGACATCTGTGTGCTTGGCCAGAACAGTAAAGGTTTGTTCACTTTCACTGATCATCAACCGCACACAAAGTCCCTGAAATTGCACTTCACTAAAATTGTAGACAATTTGCTTTTCCAACTAGGCTTGGGTTGGTTTTTGGTTTGAAGCTTAAATGTGTTTGCTTTATTTCAGGGGTTTTCAACCAATGGTTGCAATACCATGAAGGTATTGCTAGTGGTCCCTGGTGTTGTGAAAGCATTTGGGGATGATGCAGCAGCAGGTTCAAGACTAACTACAGCAGGAGAGGATTAGCTTACTGCGATGTCCACAGACCATCAAGAGGCACATATACGATACAGATCTTCTTCTGGATAAGCTGTTGGGCTGAATTTCCAGAGTTTGCAGCAAAGGCAGTAAAGTGTTTTTAACCTTTTGCAACTACATATCTTTGTGACAGTGGATTTTCTACACTGACATACCTGAAGAATGAGGCTGCATGGAGCCAGTGAATGATAGGAGATTGTCTCTATCTGCCACTATACTACCAAGAATAGACAGACTGTGGAATTCACCAGGCCCAGAAATCACACTAATATATATGAAAAAAAAACTCAACAACATTTGCTATTACAATATTTTCTGGTGAATTAAGAGGTGAAGGTAACCTGTACAGACAATGTCAAATTCACCTGGTTTAGTATCAAAAAATAAACAAATGAGTAACTTAAAATAGACTAAATGACCCACTATGTGTTTAACTAGTTGTGACTAATTCACTGCTGAATTGAAGCCAACGCTGGCAACAGGGTAGGTAATGCTCTGACATTTAGCAATGATAGCTGGAGAAAGACATGATGCTTATTATTTAGTGCTTGAGTTATATAAAAGTTCAGTATAAATAAATTATGGGGACCAAAACGGTGGTTTATACTGGTGTGTATACATGTTTATTTCTGCTCTAGAGTTGGACATTTTCACATGGGTCACTAGATAATGAAATTACTGCAGCTTTTCAAAGTTTGACATAAAGCTAAACTGGTTTGGTCTGGTTTATGATGTGAAACTGAACCAGTTTGAAAAATTCAAAATACTTTTTTTTCACCACACCCTATTTCCAACAAAAAAAATAATCCTTAAATTGCCATCTTGCTTCTTAATCCTTTTTTAGGATTTTGGATGTGTGATGTTGCAGTTGTTTGGTGTGTGTAATCATGACTTATATGTACTTGGAGTGTAATTTCTCCTGTTTAATTTGATGTCCAGCATGTGCTTTTAAAGGCAGACCAGCCCCCAGTCTAGTCCCCCAATTTGGGGACTTTGAGATGTAAGAGGTCTTAAGCAAGAAGTGTGGACCATCATGTTTCATGTCCTGTGAGTCAAATCCTGATAATATTACTGCCTTAGTGTGATACAAGAACAAACACTGTCAAGCAGCTCATTTACAAGTCAAGTGTCACTCAGGTCTGTGCAGTGTGGCAGCTGTTAATCATCGTGAATGAGGATACAGGCCACCAGGTGTGGGCTAGCTAATCTATCATATCAGCCTCCTTTACAGCATGAAAGCTATTCACATTTATTTCACCTCTGTAGCTATGCAATCACTTGGAAAATGGATCTACTGAATTTTGGCAAAAACACTCGCATTTTAACTGTTACAAATACTAAAAGCTGCAGGAGCTGGAGAGGATCAGTGGTGAGAAAATGGCAGATTTTGAAAATACACCTTCTTCTACAGCTCTCTGCTCTCTGTCTGAATCAAAAGATTTAATATGAATATGATGACCTGATGAGTCACTTCTGACTGTATCTTTAGAGAAATGGTTAATTACAGCTGCCAGTCACCCTCTACATGTCTAAAAACACCTATGAGCTGCCAAACCTCCCATTCTTAAAGCCACAGCCAGAAAAACATAACCAAAGAGTAGGTGGAGATTTTTTTTTTTTTTCAGACCACTTTGCCTATGCTGAATAAGAAGCTTTAAACACAAGATTCCTCACACTGCTGCTTGTTTGAATTTTAATTACCTCTGCCAACAGAGTTAGATAAAACTTGTTTTGCTTCTGTTTGTTTGTTTTTATGTTATCAAGATAATTCAAACAGAAAAATTTTAATGAAATTTTGCATGTGGCCTTGTGTCATCCCAGCTTATGTCATGTATGCACATATCCTGGTATCTGGAAAAACAGAACCTCAGTACAGTGGAACCTCAGACAACGAACACTTCTGACAACAAAAAATTCAGATACTGACGAAAAAAACTGCAAAAAAATTGAACCTCATAACCACGAATTATGCGGAGAACGACGCCCGGGTCACGCCTGCGTCACTTCCGGGTATCGGCGAGAATGAACCGGAAGTCAGAGCGCTAGCCGCTAACACTAGCAGCTAACGTTGATGCTAGCCACTAATGCTAGGGAAGCTAGTGGGTCACGTATGCTTCACTTCTGGGTCACGGCGAGAATGACCCAGAAGTCAGAGCTAGCGGCGAGCAAAAATAGCGCTAGCCACTAGCGCTGTTTTCATTCATTCTGAAACGGAATGAATGAAATTTGTTCTAAAAAGGATTTAGAATGTATTTGGCTTATGACTTCGTAGTGTGTCCGTGGACACTGCACACGTCCATAACTGTAAACAACTCCAGACACCGGAGC
>JAQQAE010014611.1:0-12326 GCA_029823295.1 Pseudamia nigra
ATGTGCTGGAGAAAACTTTGCACAGTGTCCGACTCTCCCATCATCAATTCAAGATCTTGGCAAAAAATGAATGCAACGCTGGACGTAAATAATTGTTTAGACATTGCAGAAGCTTATTGAATCAATGCCACAGCAAATGTGTGATGTAATCAAAGCTAAAGGCAGTCCAACAAAATGATGCTCTCTAGCAAACTGAAGCCTTTTTTTCTGATTGGCCTCACTGATAAGTGGTTTTCGTAAGACTCCACAGTTTAGTCCCAGCTGCCTTTGCATTGTGTGCATGGAAATGGTTTTACTTTCACTATTAAACATAGTCCTGAGTTCTACTGTTGTTTTTACAATTTGATTTCCTTTTTTTTAATTTTTTAAAAATTTATTTTATTGGCTTTTCAACATAACAATTTCGAAGGATGTGCAGTCATTTTTGACATATCTACATCTAAACAAAACTCATGGTCCCTGAATGTCCATTCTTATCACGCAAAAACATTTTATACAGTGTAAATATCCCTACCACCAAAACCAAACCAAAAAAAAAGAAGAAAACATGGAAATGGGGAGTGTAATTTACACTTAAGTTGAGCCAAAATATAGTTTCAGAAGAGGGTGTGGTGGAGATGCCACCAAACCTTATTTTTCTATACCTTTCCCAGTCCGGTGTCCATTCTAGAACAAGCTTTATTAAATCCTATACAAAGTCAGATCTAAATTGTCTCACATACTGTTGCCATCCTTTCCAGATACTAATAAATTTATCAACTTCCAATCTAGTTACTGCCGTCAATTTCTCCATATTATAAATACATTACACCCATCCATTCTTCTGCTTTAGGCATCAGATCACTTCTCCATCTCCTGGTTATTGCTTTTTTGCTTGCCCTTACATTTGATTTCACCACACATTTAAGTGATTACCGGTCATGATCATTCAAGATTTTGTTCAAACCACATTTTTTCTTCGAAGATGATGGTTCCCCACTATCCTTATATCACTTGTTGCAGCTGAAACATAATCACCCATGCAGAAATTATCCAATGGGAGGCTCATACCTATTTGCTTAGTTATATGCCGGAAGTGACTTTTTTTTTTTTGGCCAGGCAGTGTAGGTTTGGTTTTACAAAGAATATCTCTAAATTCCCCTCACTTAACTGACCAGTGGTGTGTAGTAGGATGATGAATTTAAAGATTGTGCTTCCACCCTAGTCATCTCAGAGGGGATCAGACTCTACATGTTGTCTTTGGTGTAGCACATCCTTTCTTTATTTTTCCATAGTGTTTATTAGTTTTTATTGTTTTTCTGCTACTCACCACATCAGCACAGACAGCAGTGCGCTCGCCACAACAGATTAATTGAAGAAAAGATTGTGCAGCATAGTTTGAAGGACCTAAACTTTCTGAGCTGCTGCACTTTACTTCATTCACATTAATCAGTTGCATTCTCTTGCTTTTTTTTGGAAAAGAGAAGCTGGTTTTATGTATTTATTTATTTATTTATTTCAGCCCACAGTCACTCCTCATTGTAATTTCAGGCTGCTGTGGTGTAAACATGAACAGTCTTATGTCCAGACTTACTGAGCTGCCTCATCTGTTTGAGGACTGATTTTTTTTTTTTTTTTAATTCAGTATTCTACTGCAAAAAATATATATATATTCCTGATAGCCTCACATTTTCATGATGAATACTGAGAGCCACTGTGCTACTGCACCTTAAAAAGTAATTCACTGCCTCTTATAGGCATTAGATCTTACAGACATTGTGGAATAAGGTTGGTGACTGATTGAATCTGACAATAAAAAGCTTAAATTCCTTCTTGTCTACAATTTATTGCACTGTAAGAAAGACCTTAATGTTAAACATGAAATCCAATTATATGATATACAACATGTTATTACCTCCACCAAGGTGGCTTTGTACTTGTCTATGCCTGCGTATTTGCTTGTCAGTAATTTTTGCAGCACAATTACAGAATAAATAGAGCAGTCATTTGCATAAAACTTTGTTCAAATGGTGGTCCATCGGATTGCCGTAACCATCCTGACAGACAAACCAACCAAGAAATCAAGCCAAACATTAGAGGACTACAGGAACACAGGACCCCTCTAGTTGTCATTTTGAATTTGTTGCCTTGTGCTGGAAACTTATCCTCACATTTGATTCCATTTAAAGAAAGTTTAAGCAACCAGAGTACACAAAAGAGCAGTGCACACACAGTGCTAGTGAAGTTGGTGGTGTCAAGAGACAAATTGCTTTTCTGAGACCCCTGCTGCACTTCAAGGGTCTTGCTTAGGGCTTATGTGATGTCTGTTTTGCGAGGATTGCCTCCTGTTTGTGTGAAATGCAGGAAAATCTTTTCTGTTTTGTAAGACACATTTACTTCATACCTGAAAACAAACAAGCAAAATGCTTAATGCCTTTACTGTTATGCAGTATGGGCCAAATACAACAATGCTGCTTTCAGTTAAATGGTTATAGATTCTCTTTAGGAAGGTTCAAATTTTGAGACAAAACCAAGCTCACTTGATGTGCAATAGCAGAGATATTCTACAGCAAAAATACACTGTTGCCCATGAAGTTGGAATAATGTTTTCAGACATACAATATTCCTCTTTTTATTCTTATTTAAACAAATCAGTTATCAACTTTGGATGAGATTGATCAGTAATGTTTTGAAAATATATAAACTGTAGCTATCAAGAATAAATAATGTTATAATTTCATGAGAAGAGGTAAAAAAAATATTGTATTCCATCTTTATGGACAACACTATATACAGAGGTTAAGGATGATTTCCACTGTACATAAACTCTTCATTGTTTTTTGTGAAAACAGTGCCAAACAATGCCAGGAATTATGACAGAATATTTATTGTAGTTTATTTTTGAAAAGTTAAAATGCATACTAAACACTTTACAATAAGGGTGTATTTGTGACTGGGTTAAATAGGTTCTTAATTATTTGTAAGTTATTAATGAACGCTTAGGAAGAAGTTTTAATATTATGTATTATTTTTAAACACTAATTCAGGCTCAATGTTTGGGCCACTTACCAACACGTTATTAACACAGTCTCCAAAATAGTCTTATTGTAAAGATTGGAACTTATCCCTGTTTAGGAATGATTTTCTAATGACAACAGTGAGCCCTACAGTAAACTGTGAGACACACACATTGAAACGCAGACCTTTAAGGCATGAACCTTTTAATTTTTAGTCCAGATGGGAGATTCATCAGAAGAGGTAAATGTGGTTTCCTGTATGAGGTCCAGGTCTGTCTTTTTCAGCAAACTCCGCCTCCCATTACACATCGACTTACACATTACACACTAACTTCTGTGACATCCATGTATTCTGCATGACGTGTGTGGCATGTTTGTTATGGTCTTTTGTGCATGCAGGTCAGAAGGGTTTATATCAGAATCTGATATACTGTATACCACATTTTTAAGAGTAATGTGAACTGTCAACCAAAAAAATGGATCTAGGTAATAAATATGAATTGGGTACTTAGTCTGGCAGTGTGAATGTAGCCTCTCATGTTTCAACTGTTTAATTACTTTACAAGCATTTACAACCTAATTATACACCATTTACAACTCTTTTGTGAATGGTCTATTTTGCCAAAAATAGTCTCTAGATTAAAAAATATAACTAGGTGGTAAAGGGCCCCAGTTTTCACTTGTAATGTGAAAAGAGGACAGCTATATCTTTTATGCCATTAAGCTAACATTTATGTAATCAATTTTATAGTTTGTAGTGGGATAAAATGCTGGTCTTGTTGTGCTTAAACAAAGCATTAGTTCTTAAAGGAGAACGCCAGTTTCGATACTTTAGAATCACTGCTCTGTTCCCATCTTAAACTGCAACTTTCTGATGGTGTATATTGTAATACATAATGATATGAATGCCTAGAGACTAATGAGTTGGACTGGATTTGTGCCAGAGACATTAAAGTGTCTTGTGAACAAATTTAACAGTGTATCTTAATAAGGAGATGAGGTATTGTTCTGATGTTAGGAATTACCAAATGGAATACCATTAGGTCTGAAAAAACTGATCTCTAGAGTGAGATTAATGGGTAAAAAAAATCTCCGTCACACTAGAGTGGATACCTTACTGTGGGAAATGTACTAATCTCTAATGTCATCAGTCACTGTCTGAAAATTCTCTTCTCGGAGGAGATGGATTAAAATTCACACACTGGTTGTCCAGCTTAATTTTCTTCAGTCAATCCAGCAGGTTTTAAATTGTGTTAAATCTAGTTGATAGGTGAATGATCCAGGCTTTGCATTCATTTTTACTAATATAATCAATTCTCATTATTATTAAATATAGAGGCTCACTTGTAGAGGATCCTACCTTAACACTTGAAATTATATCTGACATGCTTATGTGTGTATATTAAAGGAAACATATTGTAAAAAAGTATCAACATTTTCAGAAAATTTTTCAGATATTTGGACCCAAAACAAGTCATTTAGATTTCTGGATATTTGTGATGTCATTAAAATGGAATCATTATCTTCAGTCACTCCAACAGGACCAGCAGACCCCCCCCCCTCACCCCCCCACTACCACCACCACAAGAATCACCCAAACCACCCTGACATCCTTTGGTAATGAACCAGAGAGTCTGCATGATGGGATCCATGGCACAGACAGGAAAGGGATGTGGTCGCCAAGAGCTCCTTTGAAGCAGCACATCCTGAAACCACCAAGGGCTGAAAAAACAGGAATGTACAGACATGACTGAATTAAGGATATCTGTGGTATTTTGAGGTGAAATTTAAAATGCAGACTGAACAGACATGTACAATAAGAGTTAAATGATCTTAAAAAGTGGTACAGTATGTCTCCTGAGGCTTCTGTAGGAGGGTTAATAAAATAAACTGCACTGATTTGATTTTTGTGTGAGCATCACACACGCTCAAATTTCACTGAGGTGTTATACTTTTAATCAGAAAACACTGTAATGTGTTGAACTGTAAATCATTTCCAAGGTGACATAAGATCAAGTTTTGACACAAATCTACTGTAAACACAGCATAATGCACTTTCCATGGTCAATTTACTGAAAAAGGAAAGGGTTGCATTTCGAATTCCACCAACTCATGAGGGACTCTAGCTTGCAACCTAGTTGCAACCTGTGATGCCATATGTCACAGGTTATGGCTTGTTTTTTTCTTGTTCCATCTTTTTATGTGGATTTGTATGCACTAGTGATTCTGAGCTTGTTCATATTTTTATAGTATGCATATAATAACACAGACTTTATAAACTTCAAAATTCAATAAAGATGCTCTTCTCAGTACCTTTTAATGTATCTGCATGTGTAACTATAAATACTATTTTAGCAATCTTCCATCAATACAATTATACAAATGAAAAAACCACAACAGAAATGTTATTTATCTGTCATAATATTGGAATTTAAATCACTGTATGTAATGGAACAACATTAATCATTGTGCCTTGTGCTGCATTAATAATAAATGCCATCTTAATCATCACTATATTGTGGTATTGAAATCAGGTAATTATTTTTAAACATCAACAAGTGCTCTGGTATTTGATTAAAACATAATTCAATAGCCCACACAGTATTACAGAGATTACAGTATAGTGTATTGATATTCCAAAGTTAATCCAGCTATCAACAGCAGGGAGCAGTCACTGACCAGAATACTGTCACAGTTCCCAGAGCCACCACTGACTTCATCGTCTCCTCTGGATATCTACAAACTCATTCACTGAATAAAGCATGGACTGTATTGTTTCCATAACCCATGTGTGTTGTGGTATCATTCTCTATCAAATTCAGATGGTCAGACAAGTAATTTTAGGTTACTTTTCAATACAGTATTTTAAAGTAAAAATAATGCATGAATAGTACTATAGCTCCATGAAGGAAGCTGATTTTATTAAACACTTACAGTATGTATGACTTCTGTATCAAGTTCATTTCCTTTTTATTTCAGGGCTACGTTGCTGTGTATTTATTGTTGTGTGACAAAATTAGAAACAAATATTCACTATGTGCACCCTCACTGTGTTTGACTAAGGAACAGACATCTGCAAACATTTGTGATTATTTTAAGTTATTGTTCCTTTTTGTTTCATTTTACTGCTAAACAAAAATGAACACAACATATATATTTTGTAGATGTAATTTTTTTTAAAGCAAACAAGAATGCTGTGATATGTGATTTTCTTCAAAAATACTGTGATATGTGGATTTAGTTTAAGTGAAAATGAAAATATTATGTTAATTAATAATGATTTTAAAGCATTTGAGATCTAGATGTTCTAATGTAAATTAAAAAAGTGCTTGTTCTGTTTATTAAAGGCATTATCTGTTCATTTTGTTTATTTTAGAGGTGTAATTGCAGTTTATAATGATTATTTTCAAAGTTTGGGACTCATGAAGACACCATTTTATTTCTTTTTGTTGAAGTGATTTGGAACCATTGTTTTAGGAAACATAAAAGCCTAGTTTACAACATTGCAATTATAAGTAGTGAGTGTAAAATTAATTTAACCAAATCCCCATCATCTTTTCTAAATTATACCTCACCTCATTCAGGCTGATTATGTTAATAGACCTGAACATTACCTATTCAGGGATGAAATGACTTTGGGTTTTTATGGAAAAAAAAAGTGATAAAATACATTCCACACATTTTTTCTTTCACCTACCAGCCTCCTGTGGCCTCTTCCTTAAAGTCCTTTTTAATCATCTGTATCCAAAGACCTAAGGAGATGCAAGGTACCATATTTTCCGGATTGAAAGTTGCGGTTTTTTGCATAGTCTGGCGAGGGGAGAGACAAATACATCGGAGCGACTTATATTTTGAATAAATTTGACTATAGGGTGCTTGTCACGCTGACAGCCGCTAGAGGAGACGAGCTGCAGTGCAGCTCAGGTGCGCACCCGCATGCCTGCTTTTAGTCCAGAAGCTTTCCTAGCCTTTCAGTAAATTCCGTGAAGGGGTTGCAGGATATTTTATTTACTTTTTAAATGCATAAAATAACTCAAGGTTGCATGATATCTGCCCAATGAACAGCAGAATTGTATTGTCACCTATCCAAAAAGTCATCAAAAAAGAGATCTGTTACGACTGGCTCGAACGGTCATAACATAGGGAGGAGGCGTACGAGTTAACTGAAGTTAATGTGCATTTATTGTGAGAAAACGGAAGCAAAAGAAAAACAAAACAGTCAAAGCTCAACACATGGCTTCCAGGATGCAGTCAGACAGCTGAGAGAGAGACAGTGGGTGGGGCGCCATGTCTTATATAGGCCCAGACCTCATCCCCAAGCAGGTGACCTGACATGGAAGCACACAGGTCTGCAACACATAGAGCAGCACAAAGTGGGGCGTAATACATCCTAGGGGGTGTTAGTTTCACCTGGGCCAGGGTTGCTATAGAGTCATTGGGGTCCTTGTTCCTGGCAGAGGCAGGATCATAGCGGGTTGTTAGAGGTTTCACCTTGAGGATGGTGACAGGAGGAGGGTGAATGACCCAGGAAATTGGCTCCAGTTTGGCTGGGTGGAGTTCTAAGAACAAAACAGTAAATGGGTTAGAAATTGTGTCTTGCGCCTCCCTTTCTATTCAGATCGATTCAGGTCGTTCCAGATTCTGTCCTGAGGAAGTGGCTCTTCTGTGTTGGGCCATACCCCTGTGAAGCGGCTGTTTAATTTACCCGATGTACAAATTCTGAGCATTCTTCACTGCACTGGACTGCATACTCTACATTGTCCAGCAAATCTCTGGGTATTTTGTTGTTAGGGTGGACCAGCTTCTGCCTCAAGATGTGACCAGGTTTGAAATGTACAGGAATGTGGTGTTTGTTGAAAATTCTTCTCAGTTTTTCAGACACACCAACCACATATAACGCCCTCTGTTGAAAATGACTAGTGCCAACTATCTCAAAAGTTTACAGAATGAAGACCTACAAATGGTCAATAACCATGGCAAGTTTCAAATAAATGGGTTCAGCCTTTTTCAATAACTTGCAAATGTTCTTGTTTGCAAGTTGCAACTGCACCTCGGCACATGCAGAGAAGACGTTCTCTTGAAGGTTAATTTCCGGTGTGCCCTTTTGTCCAGTCACAGCTCAATTAAAAATCATTTAAAGTGTGAAGTGACGGATCTCCAACAGCATGAAGTTCTGCAGCGTAGTGATGTTAGTCGTCCACTGCAGCTGCTCCTCTGTTGGGACAGGATGAAGTAAAGAGGATGGTCTGGGTTGTCTATGATGTCCTCCATCTTCTTCTGTGTGCACCTCTCCATGGT
Source organism: Pseudamia nigra (assembly GCA_029823295.1). NCBI lineage: Eukaryota > Metazoa > Chordata > Actinopteri > Kurtiformes > Apogonidae > Pseudamia > Pseudamia nigra. Next base: position 8,295 of record JAQQAE010014611.1, read on the forward strand.
GAGTCCAGCCTCTCTCCAAGCACTGATCTGGTCTATTTAACCAGTCTGTCCACACCGTTCACATCTCTCTGTCTGATGCTACCGCCCTAGCAGACTGCAGTGTAAAAGAGTGCACTTGAAACCACTAACTAGCATCTTGTGGCAGATGTCAAACAGCCTGAGCCTTCATAGGAAAAATAGATGACTCTGTCCCTTTCAGTTGTGTGTCTGCATTCTGGGACCAGTCCATCTTGTTGTCCAGATGTACACCAAGATATTAAGTACACTAAAAACATAATCCTCACATAAGCACCAGCCCTCTCCAGATGTGAGTAGGTTTGATGTAGCATATAGAGGACAGTATCATCCACACCAATCTGTTTTTTGCATCAAACTGGAGGGTGCCCAGTGCATGTTTGACAAGAGTTCTCAGTATTCACAGAACCAGACAGAAAGTGAAGAGGGTCCAGGTGAAGGAGAGGTATTAGTTTCAAAGCCTTGTCATACATTGTCTATTGTGCTGTCTGAGCCTCCACGTGACTTTGTGCAAATACCACAGGTATTTCACATCATATAGACACCTGTTTCATTGTTAGTGTGCAGGTAATATATTGTGCATGGGATTTGAAGTTACACTGGTTAAATTCAACAAGAAAAAAGGTGGTCAGGATGATTATGGCAGCACAACTCTCAACTTTGACCCAGGAAGTTGCCATAGACAGTAAATCCTGCTTCCTGCATTTTGGCTTCATGTTTAGTGTCTTTTCTGTCTGTTCCAAGGGTTGTTTATGACAACTCTTTCTCTGCTAATGTCTTTCTGCTAATGGACTGGTCCTCTTTTTGTCTATGTTGTCCAGTGTTTGTATTGTTTGTTGTTTCACCTTTGTCGGCTAACCTCAACTGTTCAAGGCAGAATGCCCCTCCCCTTCCCCCCAATGTCCAAGACGCGAAGCACCTAGAGTGAATCCTGGATTATGTTTGCTGCTATATAAATTATTTTTGAATTTAATTAATTCTAAACTTAATGAAACTAGCTGCAGAGTGTTATCAACCACATGTGAAGTTGGTGTCATATTGCACAGTGAAATCCCTGTGGTACCTCAGCAAAATGCAGTGTGAGTGGGTTGAGTGTCCATAGCAATACAATATTAGTGTGAACCTTGCTACTTTAGTAAGGTTTATAATGTAAAATCAATACACATGAGTTTTGTTATATATTCTAGCTTATGTGAAAGCAATTCAAGTATTGATGTTGGAATAGTAAATAGATGATGCTTAATTCTGTTTGATAAAGGCATAACCTTTATAGGTCTAAGATTCTGGTGAAATTGAAGACAAGCTCCTCAAAGGTAATGACTTTGGCCTTGCTGGGACTGGTGGATAGATTTATGCTGTGAGCATCAATAAATGCATGTCATTATCATTTGCAGTTCTGAATACAGTACAGCACAGGAGAAATGGAAGCCGAGGCAAGCCAGACCTTATCCCAACATGGCAGATACAAATATAGTAGTGGCTATGGCAAGCACTTCAGCAGAAATACTATCATTTCATAAAGTGCCAACTGCCAGACACTCTTGTACACAAAATCATATATCGCCGTATATTATTGCTTGACAGGAAAAAAAGTGCAGCACTTACACATTTGTACATGACTCTGACACCAACTGATTACATTTGTTCAGCCGGTGAAATTGGTGCATTTTGCATTCCAGCGCCATATCTGTTTAAATTAAACTTGTCATGCTCTGAATGAGGTGGCTGTCAAAATGTGTAAACCAGGAAAGCCTTGACAAGGAAATAAATAAATAATTACCTTCGTTGTGGTCAGCAAAACAGGCTTCCACCACTTACCTCTTCTCTCCAAAAAAAGTTAATTTTTACTTTGCTTAGACTCAGCAGCACTGTGTATATGTTTTAGAATTAAGTCATTTGTTGATATAAATGGATATGCATGTGGCCAACATTTAGCTTTAAACAGATGTGATGGTTTTGCAAAAATGATTTATGGATGGACAACCGTTGGCAAAGGACAGCTGCAAAGTTATCACCGTGCTAATTTCCCCTCCAGATCGAGGATTACTGGCAGCAATTCATGCCTGAAATATGAGAAGCAAGAGACCAGAAAGCACAGAAGACAACAAAGTAGGTCTGCTCTGTACAACTGATCTCTAAAGTAAAGCCATTTCATCTTTTTTCCATATTTAAAACACTGTAAGATCCCTTTCCTAATGAAGCTGTGTTGTTTTTGCTCAGATTTTTACTGAATGGATTTTCAATGACATGTTTAGAAATGTTTCTTTGAATAAATTAAACATATTTTCAGCTTCCACCTAGACTGGCATAATTGAGTCTCTGCCTGAGCTGCAAGATGCAGTGATTTAATGTAACTTTATAATTCATGGTTCTGTCCCTGCCAGCGAATACAGGATGCACACACTGACTCATCTTTCGGAAGGAAAACGGAGAAAAAAAATCCTTTTATAAAACAACATGAGGAAAAAGTTTTACATAAAAAAGATAATTTTATCTTTTGTCATCAATTGAGGGCAATGTTGGGTAGAGTAAACAGAAACAGTGCTCAAGTAAAAGTATTGTTACTTAAATTATGAATAAAGTGGAAATAGAAGTAAGTTGTGAATATCTTCCTAACATGGAATTTATCACAACAAATTAAGACAAAAGACATAAGAGGCTTTATTGTCATTGTACCAACAGAATACTACAAAATTTGTTTGTAACTCCCAGTTCAGCAGCACAAGGTATATACCGTATTTTCCGGATTAAAACTCGCGGTTTTTTGCATAGTCTGGCGAGGGGAGCGACTTATATTTTGAATAAATTCGACTACAGGGTGCTTGTCACGCTGACAGCCGCAGCGCAGCTCATGCGCACACCCGCGGCCCCGCGCCTGAGCCCCGACCTGTTCTCCAGAGCGACTGATACATGTTTTTTTCTTCTTCATTATGCATTTTTTGGCTCGTGCGACTAACATACTGGAGCGACTTTTAATCAGGAAAATACGGTAAATGCAATATATTAATATAAGACATTATAAAAGTAAGGAGCCAAACAGCTATCAACATACAGTGGTTTGCAAAAGTATTCATACCCCTTGGATGTTTTCACTTTTTATTGCAGTAAAAATTAAACATTGTCAATGTAATTTGCCTTGTTTGATAATAATTTACAAAAAAAAACAAATCTTTAATGTCAAAGTGAAAACAGATTTCTACAAAGTAATGTCAATTAATAAAAAAATATATGATGGAAAGTAAGTGACTGCATAAGTATTCATACCCTTTAACATGATTCACCTAAATGGACAGAGGTCATCTGAGTACATGGACTGTGTCGTGACAGTAGTATTGACACCTGTGTCCAAAGGGTCTAGTCACTGGTGAATCAGTATTCTTGGCTTCAGTTACACTATAAAGATGGAACAACTTTACAAGTAGCTCCATGATAAGGTTATTAGAAAGTATAAGCCCTGTGGTAGATGCAAAATACTTTCCATCTCACTAAATAAACCCCTGTGTTCAGTTAAAGCCATCTTTAAAAAATGGGAGGAATATGGTTTGTGCATAAATCTGCCTGGAGCAGGCTGTCCTCACAAACTGAGAGATCCGAGAAGAAGGAGACTCAAGTGGGAGGACACCAACATACCCATGATGACTCTGAACAAGTAAAAAGTTTCAGCTGTTGAGATAGAAGAATTAGTGCAAACAGTAACTGCTGGCAAAGTTCTCCACCAATCAAAGCTTTATATTGGAATGACAAAGAGAAAAAATCTCTTACTATCTGCCCTCTAGAGTTCACTAGAAGGCATGTGGAGACTGAAGTCACCTAGAAGAAGGCTGGTGGGTCTAGTGAGACCAAAACTGAGCATTTTGGCCATCACACTAGACATCATCATAAACAGACCAGCTCCACTGTGAAGCATGGTGGTGGCAGCATCATGCTGTAGGAATACAGTACATCTTTGCAGCAGACCCTGGAAGGCTAGGAAAGGTAGGAGGTTGAATGAATACAGCAACATATAGGGAGATATTG
>JAQQAE010014612.1:0-12324 GCA_029823295.1 Pseudamia nigra
AAGCTGACCAGAGAACACATTGTCCATACTGGTTGTAATAATGACATGAAGAGACGTCTCTGAGGTAAATCCTGTACAAAAGTGGTTGGGTGTGATTTTCTATTCTCCTGATGTCCTTAAACTACTCCTGTCTCACATCCACACGTAGACATTCAGACACTAATCTTGCTGCTCTCACTCTCTTTTAAGCGCTTTCTGATCTCGTAGGGTGCAGTTAGACTCTGAATGAGGGCAAAGTTACTGTTTAAACTATAAAGCACTCAGAGAGCACAGACCTCCACCAAGGCAGCTACCATTATCATAATGTTATTGCCGTAAAGTCATCTTGCTTTTGTTTGACCATTTAAAACCTACCATGAGCTCCGTAAATGTTGAAGATGGATCAAATCCGTGGACACATTACCTAATCAGCAGAGCTGCCGCTACAATTTGGTGTCAGTTTCATGTCTATAGCTTTACTTGCTACCTTACAATAGCTATTTTTTCCTCAACCCCATATGTATAAGCATTCTGGATCACTATGTCTGGAATATCTGATGCTTGATTTAAAGGTTTGAAATGTATAGATCTTTTATGTACACTGAATTTTTCTTCACATCAGCTGAATTTTTGAGTTTTGTTGTGAAATCAGATTTTGAACAGTTAAATGTACTGTAGCTTTTTGCGGGACACTCTTTATTAGATAAGTCTGCTTAGGTGGCTGTAGGCTTCACAACAGGCTCCTGATTAAAACAGGAAACTGGCCTGGGCTGCCTGTCTTTATAGCCATTTGATCTTCAAACACAGAGCTCCAGGCCTGTTTATTGTGCATTTCTGCTGGACTACTGGATTAAATTTTACAAAAGATGCTTCTTACTCATGACATGTGAGACAGCAAGTGCAAAAAGAGAGCCACAAAGTGAAGAAGATATAGACAACCTCCGGGTATGTGTATCAGCTACAGAAATAGAAGCAAGTATTTCAAGCCCCACGCTGGTCGATGCAGTGCCCAAGTGAGAAAGAACTGTCAAAGCAGACTAGGAAAGAAAAAATGGGTAGACAATCCTATCACACACTCCCAGCTTGAGTGAGAACTGGCCACCCATGCTGAGGGACACTCAGCTGAGATTTGTCTAATGCTAATGTTGAGAGTAAAATGAAGAGGACTCGTGGAGCAGAAAGTACAGGAATGTGAAGAATTGTTTTCAGACTGATAGCGAATATCCAGCCGTCCCTTCCCAATTAGACTCAAACAAACCAATTTGAAACAAACATCTGAACCCCATGATTACTAAACACCATTGAAATTATTAATGAATCCTTTTTTTGTTGTCATTGTGTTTAATTTTGAATGTAAACAGCCACAAGGACAATAATCCTGGTACTAGTGTGTTGATGTTTATGATGAAAGTGTTTATGCAATTAGTCGTGTGATACACCCTGACAAATACAACTGGGGGAATAAAAAAAAACCTTAATTAAAATGCATTTCATATCCGCTCTACTCCTTGGGTGCTGTCACGCAGACCCACACATTTCTACCTGCAAGGCAACCTGGAAATTGTGTCTTAGTGATCTTATTTTTTCACTATTGGCATCAGCTTTCTCACCTTCCCCTGTGAATGTTTCCGAAAGTCAATTAGGCAAGTTTTCACAAAGAAAAAGGAAAAAAGCAACATGCATGAAAAGTTGAGGCCGATAGTGTAATAAGAAAAATGGAAATAATTGAACGCACTTAACACAGATTTAATTTGTGCAATTCCCTCAACTCAGCTGGGGAGGGGCTCATGTGTGCCCTGTACATGTATTCAGGCTTTTGTGCATCAGTGTGACAGTGGGGAAGCGTTAATTAACTCTTCTCCCACGCTGAGACACCCCCCCACCTATCTCTTTAAACACACACAACACAGGAACTCCGAACGAATCCCACCACACTGCGGCATGAACTCACAAGCCCGAATCTCCTCACCTCAGAGTCTCCGCAGGGTTCAGCATGACTACGTACACACCTACATCTTACATACGTGTACATTCATCAGGACACCGCCCATGTCGTATTAGTTTGTTTATTTCTCCCTAATGCGCCAATCTGCGCTGTGGCTCTTCAGCTCAGAGGGGTATTTGTTTTCGTGAAGTCCTCCCATTTGCTACGCTGCCAGGAAAAAAAGGGAGGGGCAGGTGAGATGATGTTTGTGCCAAACACAACAGTAAACCTGCAGAGTTATGTTCACACAAAAGCCAATGCCAGGGTGTGTGGGAAGGTGCGATGTGACCCGTTCAAGCATGAGGTCACCTTTACAGCTGCAGGACCAAAAACACACAGTCCTTCATGTACTAAAAGTGTTTTTCTGTGTGTGTGTCAATTATATTCCCACCACAGAGCATCATGGTGCGATGGCAGCCCCCACCCCTCAACGCTCAGAATGGGGAAATCATTAGCTACAAGATCCGGTATCGGAAAGGATCCCGGAGGAGCGAGACAGCTGAGATGACTCCAGGCACACAGCTCAACAAACTGATTGACGGTAATGCTCAGTGACCTCTGAGTCCTAGTTACTGGATCATCTCTCCTCTCTTTTCTGTGTTGTCCACTCTGACACTAGCAGGTCATTTTATGTGACAGAACGTTATATCTGGATAAAATAAATGCACACTTTGTGTCAGGTTTATTTTAGGCTTGCTTCCACCCAGAGGCGCTGCGTGTCACCAGGAAAATCAGGCAACTGTTTGGGGCCCCAAGCCAATAGGACCCCAGAAGATGACAAATTTTAAAAACAGCATTGACAGTTACAAGGAAGTAGAAGAGCATAGGGTATATGGAAGTAACATTTTATAATAAATCAAAAATTAGCACTAAATCAGCAAAACGAAGAAAAAATTAACTAGATAATGAACCAAAAACATGCACTAGGGGGTTAGGTGAATTGGTCACTCTAAATTGTCCATAGGCATGAATGTGAGTGTGAATGGTTGTCTGTCAAGATGGTCTTTGTCCTCCTGTACGTGGTGGCGTGCATTGTCTAGCGCAGCGGATCCGGCAGGAGGAAATTTGATTGATTGATTGATTGATTGATTGATAAAGTTTGATTGATTGATGAGATTTCGGCCTGAATTGTGAAGCGCCTAGAGATAATCGGCGATTATGATTGGCGCTATACAAATAAAGATTGATTGAACTATTAAGACTATTAAGAAACTATTAAGAAATCTTGTGCAAATAATCTGCAGTGTAGATTATTTGCATTATTTTGTTTCTTGTGTAGATTCTACACAAGAAACAAAATCAAGAAAATGGACAACCATAATCCTAACTTAGAAAATTAACAAAAATAAGAAAATTATGAACAAACCAAATCATAAATCTTACAAAATGAAGACAAACCTGAGCAAAATAACAAGGAAAATGCTTATAAATTTGACAAAAATTTGACCTCTTTTGGAAAATGTAGCAGACCCAATGTTGAGGAACATTTGGATATTTTTAGATAGAAAGAAGTTGACCAGTATGAAATATAAGTGAACGTGTGAATTTTAATAGTTGCGTAACATTTTTATTTGCTTTTTTTTTTTTCCAGAACGGGGTTGTACAATATATTCAGTTTATTTTCAATCTCTATCCCCTCTTTGGATGATTGTCTGCATAGGATTGTCAAACTTTAATGTAAAATCTTGTGCTTTTACTGTCAGAATAGGTTTTACTTTGCTTTACTCTGATGTGATCCAACTCACATCAGAGATGGAAAACATGTTTGAGTATTGTTTACGCTCAGCCCTGCTATTGGTTCGCCCGTCTATTCAACATATGAATCCATAAATAATCCGAGTTAGATGTCTTACTGTGCCCCAGCCTTAGCCACTGCTACCACCAGAAATTATGCAAATCACCAGAGACACGCAGCAACGGAAATTAATAGTAGTTGTTGTCTCAGCAACTTTCAAGTGGCCCTGCATCCTGCTTTTTCACCTGAGGTGGAAAAATCTGGACTATAATGAATGACCGGGTTTTACTGTACATCAGTGGATTTTTTTTCTTCCCTGACTACGCAGACATAATTATGGGGTTCATAGTGGAAGAGTGGTTCAGGGAGCATCAGACCTCATTTTCACACGTGAATTGGCCTCCAAAGAATATTTTGGATGTGCTGGCGAAGACTTTGCACACCACTTTAACTCCCTGCTAATGCAAGATCTTGGAGACAAATGCAACTCTGGGTGGAAATAAATGTTGTGACATTGTATGAGATATTGAATTGACACCATGACAAATGTGCAGTCACCAAAGATAAAGAGTGTAGAATCTCTAGAACTGTCTAGTCTTTGGCTGATTTCTCTTTATGTGATTGTTAAACTCTGTATCAGGGGTTTTCAACCAGTTTTGATCCAGGGACCACCATTTTGTGTAAGACACAAACTTCACTGCTTTTGTGGCACGCTCTGGAAATTCAGCGCAACACCTTCCACATTGATGCTGGCAAGACAGTGAAAGCGCGAGGCCAGGGACCATTTGCCATGCCTTTACAGACCACCAGGGGACCCAGACCATTGGTTGAAAACCCCCCTCATCCTCTATGTAAAGTGATGGTTGCAAAAAATGTCTCCTTTTTGCTCTGAGAAATTTGGAAACCTCTCTAGATTTGTTTTAGATTTATATTGATGTGATCATTTTATCTCTGCCGGATGTCTATTAGAAACCATCACCTCTGTCTGATGCACAACAATGTTTAAAACCCTGCTATATAGATGTTTATCGTGTTTGCACTCAGCCATGCTATTGGTCTGCTTATTTAGTCAATATGTGAATCCATCTAAATACTTGGAGTACTGTACCCTAACATTACCCGCTGCTACCACCAGAAAATCTGCACAATATCACCAGAGACACGCAGCAATGGTGATTAATATTAGATGTTGTCTCAGCAACTTTCAAGTGGCCCGGCGTCCCACTGTGCACTGCATCAAAGAGAATATACACTTAAAAGTTGATTTTTGAGAACATTTGGGGGGTGAAACAGAGGGGTGTTTGTTGGTTCAGAAGCATTTAGAAGGAGATGTTGTAGCCTTGGAGGCATGGCTGGTTAGGCAGCCTTCAGAAGCTACCCCCAAGGGTGGCCCAGAATAGTGGGTACAGAGAAAGGGGACTACAGGATTAGCATGTAGTGTGCAAATGGGACAATGTGACGATGATGAAAAATTTTGCAGCAAATTAATACAGCAACACATCATTTGTCAGCAGGCGTTCCCCTCTTTTCTGAATACCAAAGCCAGCGCCCAGCGGTGAAGCAGCTCCTTCTGTAGGAGACTTAAAATATGAGCAAATCTCAACCCCACAAGTCTTTTTTTTTTTTTTTTTGGTTGCTCCTTTCAGCCCTTGAGAGCCATAACACACTTTTTCTTTTTAATGCCTCTCATCAGCAAGTACATTTTTTCTCCAGTGAAATATATAAATCAGGATTTAAAAAAAGAAATGTCCACCACAAAGGGAGGTAACTGCACCTCCGAAACCTCAGCTTGATCATTCTCCAAACGGCTTATAGATTTTCTCCTTAAATTCTGCAGAGAGCAATTGGGCATCTGTTTAAAATATTTATGCCTTCAAAATATTTATTGTGTCTGAAACTTGAAACGCCAAATGACCAGCCAAGTGTGGAGAAGCAGTAAATTATAAAATAAAGTCAGCCCAGAGAGAGAAGGTAATGAAGAGTTTGTAGCGCTGTTTGAGATTCAGTTCAGGCACCGCTCGTTCTAAAGCCAAGCACACATGTAATGAGTGCAAAGAGATTCTGAATCCAATGTGGACGAGACGAATGATCAGGCCGAGTCGGGCTCCGTCCGCGTTTACAGTCTCACGTTAAATCATGTAACAAGGTTTTTACTACAGTGTCTGCAGGTCCTTTAAAAAGTATTCAACTGTAAGTCTTGGAGGCCTTTGAAAAGTCTTACCACCCCAGTTCTGGAAAAGTTCAGCCAGATGGAAAAATGAAAATAAAAAAAATAATGCAGTGCTATTTAAATTTACTTTGACTGGGATTTCACTGTCAGCTTTTTTTTTTTTTTTATAATTTTCTTGAATGTTTGGTTAATTTTTCATTCATTTTCACTCTGGTGTTAAATTAGTCTCCTTTCAGACTGGCAAAGACCAAAATCTGCCCCAGTCAAAATATTTCAGCTCGGCTTGAATCTCCAGGATTTGAATCTGACCTGTTTCCTCATCCAGGTCTGGACCGTGGAACGGAGTACACCTTCCGGGTGTCAGCTGTCACGATAAACGGCACCGGACCGGCTACCGAGTGGACCGCGGCAGAGACTTTTGAGAGCGACTTGGACGGTAGATATACCAGTATTACTTTATCATCCTGTTGAAGTGATTAGTGAAGTAATGAGAGTTTTGTGTCAAGTAGTCTTGTCTACACACATTTAATTTGTTTTATTGCTGGTAGAAATCAGGCATAATATAATGTAGATGTTGATAAGATCCACTTACAAGTGAAAGACCTAATAGAATTCTCATGAATCCACACGCAAATGAACCTCATTAATCATACTTTCATAGCATTCTCTTTGGGAATGACTGACCTGCAAATAATTATTGTAATTAATTCAGCCCGTATTTAATCTTTGAATATACTGTACTGACATAAAACATAATTTACAATACAGTGAAAAAACAACTACAGACAGTGATTAAAACAATAAAACAGTCTGCCAACAATAAAATCTGAACTGGAGGAATTATAACAGGGTGAAATCAATAGTGGGCAATACAGGAAGATAATAAATATGAATGGTAATCAGAACCACCATAATGTAAAGCACATGAGCTGAAACAAACACGGATGCAAACAAAAGTAGAAATTAAAGTTGAAGTTTAAATTGACACTGTCTAAAGCTTTTTTCTATGTTTTTGCAACTTGCAGATGCACGAGGAATGAAAAAATGAAAATAAATAATTAGAGATATTTGTTTTAATTAATCAAATGGAACAGATTCATCAGCTGATGTGAGCCTTGCTGAGTTTGTGATTTTATTTCATAATCCACATGTAACTTTGAATGCATTTCATTCTTTGAATGCACAAGAAGATGACGTATGAAAATAAGGCTTGAACTTATTTTGCTCATTTAGATTTAATGTTGTGATAAATTAAAATGAACAAAATAAGCAATAAGTCAACAAAATAATGAAGAAAATAGAAAAAAATGGTCAAAAATGACCCAAACTGAATAAAATAATAGACCAACAAATGGACAGATATTCCATGAAATGAGCAAAAACTGAACAATATATTCAATAGAATCCACATTTTCCAATATGTAAGAGCAAGAAAAACATTAGGTGCAGTTACAGATTGAAATTGCACAAATGCAAGACTCTAAAGACTTTCAAAGCCTCATTTCAGACTTGTTAAAGACCTGTAGGCACCCTTACTTACGAAATGTGCTGATTGAACAAGCAAACCATTTCTTGCATTCTTTTCCCAGAATCCCGTGTTCCAGACATGCCCAGTTCGCTCCATGTGCGTCCGCTGGTGAACAGCATCGTGGTGAGCTGGACTCCGCCAGAGAACCAGGACATCGTGGTGCGTGGTTACTCCATCGGCTACGGCATTGGCAGTCCGCACGCTCAGACCATCAAAGTGGACTACAAGCAGCGTTACTACACCATCGAGAACCTCGGTGAGAACTCACCACCCTCTCCCCTACAGCTTTGGAAATAATTATTCTAAAAGCTGTATATACTGTAGTAGTCAGAGAGTGATTAATTGGTTTTAAATTTGTTTCCACATGTTGTTAATTTAGAGATCCCACTCTTTTTACTGTTATTCAGTTACATTTGTAATGAAAACAGCATACTTCTACTCAGTTATTTGTCCACAGCTCAGTGAGTAAAAAGCTTGAAATTATCAAAAATCAATCAAATGTAGGAAGCAAACAAAACCATCGAAAGTTAACACGAGTCAACAAAATGAGCAAAAATAATCACCAAAATGAAGCAAAAACTAGATAAAATGAGCATAAAATGAAAAGAATAGTCCAGAAAATTAACAAAACTTGTTTGTTTGTTTATTAGTTTATTTGAGCACCATAAACATAAAAAACCCAACAACAACAGGAAAAGAAATTTGAAGTTCACAGAAATTTGAAGTTCACAGAGCTGAACAAAATTATCAAGTATGGTCTAGAAACTAGAAACATAAAACCAAGAAAAACAACAATCAACAAAACAATCACCGAAATGAAGAAAAAGAGAAGGCAAGAAGGAGCAAAATAATCGGGTAGGTTGACAAAATAAGCAACAAAATGAGTAAAGGAGAACAAATTATAAAATAAAAATAACGAATAATGTAAGTTTTAGAAAAGGACAATATAAGCTACAAAATTGACAAAAATCAACAAAATGAGGCAAAATGCTCAAAATAATCAAGGATATAAACTAAAAGACAGAAATACCTGTCTGAATGCAGTATATTCCACATTATGAAAGTACTCACTACTTGAGTCATTTTATAGGGGACACTTTTTTACTCTTACTCAAGTACTGATGTTTATGAGTACTTCTACTTGAGTCATTTTAAAGTAGCAATACTTTAACTTGAACACTGTTTCTGTGTACACTACACATCATGCTACAAGGTGTTGGTCCCACCCCGTGACTGTCAGTGGAACTAAACTAACCGATCATAGTCAAAAAATAAAATTAATCCCACCTTCATGAGCCAAAATTGTGCAAGAAACATGGCATGATTGTGTGTTTACAGCAACCTTGTGTCATAATCTGAATCCGGGTCATATTGACAATGACCTCTGATTCAGCCAATCACAGTGGTTTCTAATGAAAAGCACTGCGCAGAAACTGGCATCATTTTGTCAATACCTTTATGGAAATGATAATACACACGGAAGTGGTACTGTATCATTTTAACTAAAAAGATACCAATAAAAATTGCACCTTTTAATTCTTACTTGTTATTGAAACAATTTGGTTTTCTTAGGATAATTTATATTCAGTATAGAAAATATCAAATATATTGTGTGTGTTGCACTATTTTTTTATTCACATTTTCACACAACAAAACTTTGATCGCTACTTAAGTCATATTTCTAACAAATGTTGACTTTTCTCTAGGTTTTGGTCTGATAATCCCAGCTGAGTTTAGGATGCTGGTATTTGTCCTTCACATAAGATTTGAAGGCTTCAGCGTACAGTATTTAGTAAATACCACCACACTCTTATTGTTCTGGCTTGGGAACAGACTTTTAAACATTACAGTGTTTTTCTAACTTATAAAATATAAATGTCACATGCTGACAGTGGTTTAATGAAATTATTGCTTTTTAAAAAACTCAGTGTAATCACTTTTCAGCGAGCAATCCATCTGTTTCTCCTAGTGAGCATTTAGAAAATTAATGAGATCTTCTCCACTACATTACTCATGCACAGAGCATTAGCTACTAATTATAAACATCAGCCTAATGTAAAACCATAATTAAAGGGCAAAAACAGTATTTACATAGCGACAAACTTTTTGGGTGCTGTGGTACTTGTCATCCGAGCAAAGAAAACAAAGAAGCTACTCGTATAAAACAATTTATTCAGACCTACTTTGCATTCAAATCATTTCCTTCTTGTTTGTTGGAGACTGAAGCAAACACATACAGCTCTGGGAGGAAAAAATGCAGCCACACCAAGTTTCCAGACTTGAACCACAGTGGAAATGTCTGGAATGTGATCAAGAGGAAACTGCAAACCAAGCTACTTACATTTTTCTCTCAAGTAGTGGCATAAAGCTCCAACAGCAGTGAGAAAGACTGGTGGAGGGTTTACTAAGACGCACGAAAGCTTTGACTTACACTAAAATCAAGCAGATATTGATTTCTGAACTGAATTATTACTAATGGTTATCTCCACCGAGGAGGTTCACTTTTGTCTTGTTTTTCTGTCTCTTAACAGGATAACTCAAAAAATCATGAATGAGAACCAGAATATTTTTGAAGGAGTCTTTATTGTAAGATGGGTCCAGTTTCAGCGTTTTTGCATGTAACTCTATACAGAATTCCAGAATGCTTGGCAAAAGAATACTGGATACTGTCACAGTCGGTTCTACAGTTTCTCAAAATTTTAGTTCATTTATCTGTTTGTTTGTTCACAACATAACTTGAATGAATGGATTTAGATGAAATTTTCAGGGTAGTTCAGAATGGCACAAGGACCAATCGATTAGATTCGGGGATTCAAAATGATAGGTTTTCATGGTCAAAGAATCCAATAATGAGGGTCAAATAAATTTATGAATCTTACTTTTGGTGCAATAGCACTATGGCGGAAATGAGCATAGGTTCAAATGATAATTGTACAGTAGGTTTACACTATGAAGACAAACTGAGCTGCAGTGGCGGTCTGCGCTCTGATTTCGTTCTAGTATTTGTAATACACTAGTGCTAGAGTATGTACTGCTAAGTTAAAAATATTAAAACATCAATACAAACTTGTTTCTTTACATTATTTGAAGCCTAAACACTGTATTTTGTTATTCTGCCACCTTCTGTAAATAAATGCTCTGAATCTTTGGAATGTGGAATAAATGTTGTCAGTGGTTTCTAGAATAAACGAAATGATGTTTTAATTTGACACACACCTGTGAAAAGTAAAACCAGTAATGTTGTAATTCTTTCCAGAGCTGTGCAGTAGAGTAACACACTGGTTTCCAGATCATGTTTGTCATACCCTGTAGGTGGTGTCTATTAATGTCATAATCACTTACTGTTGACATTATTACACTAATCAAAACTTCAGGAAAGGGCTTAGAAGTGGATTATGAGTTGATGATAGGTACAGAGATTTGTTGGAAATGTTGCAAAATATCTCTCTATGCATAATTGAAGACTTCGTTACAATCACAGTCAGAGGAATCACTTTATTCAAATACACGCTGCAGCTAATGCTGCAATTATCAGTCAAGAGTCTCCAGAGTTCTGCCTTGATTAGATCCTGCAACAGTTCATCTCACTCTGCCTACTTCACTCACCTCATCTTGTGTTGTAACTTCTCTTTTATTGTGTTTTCAGACCCTAGCTCTCACTATGTGATCACACTGAAGGCCTTCAATAACGTGGGGGAGGGCATTCCTGTGTATGAAAGCGCCATCACCAGACCACAGTCAGGTAGGAGTCAGCGGATCCCGACACCTCTGGACATTGTTAGATGTTGCGTTAAATGGCGTTCAGTATTTACATGTGCAAAGTATTTTTTTTCCCTTTATTCTGAAAAAGACAATATTTCTCGTGAGTCATTTACACGGCCATTGTAAGTTTTTGAGTGGTGTCAGCTTCCATCTTTGATTCTTTCAAATACATGCTGGAAAAAGTTGGTGTTGCACTATTTTCCTGTACAGTAATCCCTCACTATACTGTATACTGAATGCATACAGTAAACTGTTAACATGACCTAAACAAATTGACAATATTGTCATCGTAAATGCAGTGACCAGTAGTAAAGTGGTAGTAAACTTTTACTCCATCTGAAGTGGAGAATGGCATTCTTCAACATCTAAACCTAATGATCACAGTTTAATGGACAATCCTACTACTGTATGGCTCTCGACACTCAAACAAATGCCTGAGATGACATTTATCTCTGCTCTCTCTGACCTGCAGTCATTATCTGTCAGAGCGTGTCTGGACTCTAAATTGGCGAGGACATAGCAGGTCATCAGCAGGTCTCACTGCTCTCATTAATTTGTGTCTTCTTGGCCTCCAGTACACTAGAGTTTCTCCTTTATCAAATTTTAAAACCCATCATAATGTGTCTTTGTATGTCACCTTGATATATTACTACAGATTACTTTATATTCTGTAACAGTGTTTCCCAAACTTTTACAGGTCAGAACCCAAAATAGAAATGTGGTGTCTCCTAAGCATTCAATTATCTCCATTATTTAATTAAAAATGACTAGCTTAGTATAACATGTTTATGTATTTTACACTTAAATCCAAAACCTGAACAAAAATTATAGATGTGATGGACAGAAATGCAACAACGCAATCATCAAAATGAATAAAACAAAATTGACCAATTTATCACAACGAACAAACCGAGCTAAATAATAACAAAAAGGTGCAAAATAGTCAATAAAATGGACAAATATTATAATATTAATCAACGGAATAGTTGAACTAAAATAGTGACTCAAGTAGAAGTACTCATAAATATAAGTACGAGTAGGAGTAAAAACTACCCTATATAAAACTACTCAAGTATTGAGGAGCATGTGGAATTATTTATGGTGTAATGCAGGCCACCCATCAAACCATTTTCTACATTAATCCTCACAAGGGTCGGGGGGGGGTG
>JAQQAE010014613.1:0-12324 GCA_029823295.1 Pseudamia nigra
CTTTTCCTTTCATTCTTGCCGATACCCTCCTATCACACATCACACCAGACACTTTTCTCCAACCATTCCAACCTGCCCACACACGCTTCTTCACCCTTTTTCTACACTTTCCATTGCTCTGGATTGTTGAGCCCAAGTACTTAAAATTCTCCACCTTCTTTATCTCTGCTCCCTGTTTGAAATCCTTCAAAATTAATAATTTTGCAAAATTAGTATCATTTTTTATGAGGACAACGCTCAAGCCCGCACTGTGCTCTCAGCAAAGCAGTGTCTGGCTCAAAAACAAGTCAGTGTTTGAGCCCCCTCCCTATTCACCTGACCCAGCACCATGTGACTTTTTACTAACATCAAATCTTTGTCAGACGTTTAGAAAACAACAGAGGTTGTGAGACAACTGTCTGAAGACCCACTGCACTGCTGCGTGTGTTGATGCAGAACGATGAGACTGAAGGAGAAACATAAATAAAAATTGTATTACACCATTAGCCTCCTTTTTCAATAGCCATATCCTGCATGTACCTCATGTGGCCTAACTTCCAAAAATTAAAACCAACTTTTCAGCAGATACAATTTTCCAAATCTATCTATTTATCTACACATTATTGTTGGTCCAACAAGGAAAAAATAACTCAAACACCTACTACTGTACACATGAAGTACAACATAAAGTCTACTTGTGTGTTTACGTGTGTGACACTTGCCCTGATACATGGCCTGAGCTCCCGTCCAGGCGAAGAGGCTGGTGAGCGCGTTGGCTCTAAGGAAAACCTCCACCTGGTCGGACTGCTGCCGCCAGGCCATGCGGTCTCTGTGGTACCGGTCTGGCACCAGGTGGAACTGTGTGTGACCGTAGCATGCTGGATCAGGGAGCTTTGCACCTGCAGGAAACATATAGAGTGGAAGTGTTGGAATATATGTCATAATATAACTTGTTTCAAAGAATTAGTTGTTAATTGGCAATTTTTGTCAGGTGCATTCGGTATTTACTCATGAAAAGGTTGGGATCTAGTTAGAAGCCGGGTCTAATAACAGCCAGGAACGAAGTCGACAAATAAGGACAGGTTCTAAAAGACAGGATGGCTGAAAACTAAGATGGACCTCTGGTGTCTATCATACAGAAGCACATTGAAGTCATCGAACAAAAAAAATAAATAAATAAGACCCACTATCTCATAATTACAACTTATGCATCTTGTAATTATGAAATTATTGAGAAAGTATGGAATTACGCATGTTTCTGTTGTATGACGTTTCTGATATATTTTATGTGCATTAACCCAGGATATGTAATTTTGATAGGTATGGTAACATGTCAGAACACCGGGCTGGATACATTTTAAATAAATATATTTATATCCATGAAGCATCCTGTAGTAGTTTGACTGCTCCGGCAGGAAGAGTGCGGCTTTTAATAGATCAGTGTGGACCCTCCCTCTAAACAATCCCTATTATTTGAGACGTCTTCATAGTGTTAGATACTAATATTAATGCTATCCTCACTAAGAAACATTAATATTTCCCAGTGTCTCAATCCGGGAAAGAAATAACAGCAGATTAAATCTGTCAGCACCATGTTCTTACAGTCAGTAGCAAAGAAGAAGATATTCCCGAGAGCCTTAACTTTTCTTGTAATTACAAGATCTTTTGTTGCAATTGTGAGAAAAGATCTTGTAATTATGAGATTCTAAAAATATTTTGTTTTGAGTGAATGCAATGCACTGTAGTACTATCATATCCTGTGCAGTTACATACATGTTTACTTCTATTGCTTTAATTGAATGTATTCAACAGTATAATGCTGCCATTTTAACATATTAAGAGTTGTCTGATTTTATTCCAATGCCAAAACTAGTCACTATAGCACAACGTTACAAGTCATCTCTGACACAGTAAAAGCAATGAATGTTTTTTATCCAGTGAAATGCTAAACAGCTTTTATTTTGTAAGAGGAAATGTTTAAGTTGTAACTCTAGGTAACTTTACTTTGGAAATATGCCTCTTAATAACCTGTTATTTAGAAGCATTTATGATAAATTCAGGTAGCGACTCAATGCTATTTGCGGTTATATGGTATTTACATATTTATATGTTATGACAGACTTTTATCAGTAGACTGTAATTTTAATGCAAATTTGAAATGGCAGTAACAAAACAACAGACTATAAGTAAATGCAAGTACCGGTACATGTACAGTATCTAACAAGTTGACAGTAAACTCTGCATGTTAGTGCCCCCTAGTGACAGCAGGAGGTAACATGTTCACATGCAGACAAGCCTGTGTTTCAGACTAAGACAGTGTTTGTGGGTTTACCTGTGAAGATGTGGTTGTTGTACTGCCGTCTGAACAGAGGCATCAGGTTGGGAGCGTACTGTACCTCTGGTACTTCAGCTGCATACGAAGCCTCCATGGGAGTAAACTAGTTAAACACAAACAGATATTAGGGTGTCAACTACCGATTCATGTGAAAAGGAATCTATGAATGATTCCCTAGATTAAACATTTGGTCAGAAAACAGGTAAAGCAGAACGCCATGGCCCCAATTTACTTCTTTTGTCTGGTCATCCTCACAAAACCAAAAACACTGGCAGATGTTGGTGGTGCCCCTCCACCTCCTTCCAAGTCAGGACTTCAACTACACCATTGTTTTAAGTTTGGTAACCATAGGCATCTCCATTCACGAGTAATTACGATAACAAGCAGATAATTTAAACTTTGACCCTGTCCAAGGTCACCCATTTTCCAACTTGACAGAGATCCTGACTTCATACACATTTTTGTGACCCCAATCCAACACTAACAATCCAAAGTTTGACACCTGCCAGTGAAGCAACGACAATACACCTTCAACCCAGAGGACGAGGGGTAAAATAATCACCCAGCTGACCCAAATTAAAGAAAAATGTCATACAACTCCCTTTGAGTTATAGCCTGTACAACATTTTTGCAAAACTTGAGGTCACGGTTGCTGAAATTTGAATTTGACTGAGAAATTTAACAGATACACCTATGGCATTATTTTGCTAGCCTGCATTACTTCCTTGTGGAGTTCTCACGCTCACATACTAGATGTTGATGTCCAGCCCTCTGGAGGACAACAATACTCCAAATTCCATCTGCAGTCACAAATCATTAAGGAATTCACTGTAGAAGATTTTTAAAAATTACTCTCATCTAAATTTCTAGTCAGTCTGATGGATATTCCACATTTGATTAATGAATTGGAGTTTGATGAGCCTGTTTACATGCACACTATTTGATATATTTTATCAAATAACAGTAGTGGGGCTCAGGAGGTGGCTCCTGATGTCGTGTCCTTGGGCATGACACTTCACCCACCTTGTCTTGTATGAATGTTAATGAATGAATGTTTGGTGGTGGTCGGAGAGGCCATTGGCACATTATTATTTTTATTGTTATAAGGTGCTTCCACCTGTGGCAGCTGTTGAGTTATCCTAATCTGACTGTGCGGCTTATCATCGATCTGGAACCTGGTCGGCTCTTGTCGTCCTTTCCGATGCCCCTTTGGGATGATACGCTGTCCTCTCCTCCAGTAGAAGTTTACTTGAGGGCTCAGATCTGATCAGGAAAAATCACAGGAACAAATTGTACATGTTCATAGTTCTGGAATAATCTTCAATTGTGAATTAGTGAGGTTAATAACATGAGAGGTGAATGTACTCTTATATAACATAAAAATTGTAAGAAAGTTGCTATTGGTAATTATGTCAACGATGGCTGCATGATTTGGTGATATGTTGCAATTGTGAATTATGATTAGAGAGGATTAGAAGCTTGGTTGTCAAGAAAAATACATTACTTGTATAGAAATGTCAATTTAAAAATAAAAACTAATAAGGAATAAGGAAAAAACTTATAAGGAATTAAAGAAAACGCAAAGCAAGTTGTGACTTTTTTTGTATATTTTTACCAAAACAAACACTAATCAACTGAGGTTGTTTTTTGAATGAATGGATGGATGGAGTTAGTTACTAGGGACAGTGCATATGAATGAACATCTACATGAAATACAGCTGTAAATATACCAGATTATAGCACAACTACTCATTTGCATCTGTTGTCCCCAGGCAGGTAACAGACAAATGACAATACATATACAAAACAGACAAACACAGAACATTAAGAACTTCTGCAAATTGGATCGCCCGAAAACCTCCTAAATGTGTGATTACATCCTTTTACAGTTATATTATCACTATTCAAATGTTTTTATTTTCAGCTCTGTTCATACATTTGGACAATCCACCTTGTCCATCAAGGCCAGCAGAGAATGGAACATGCTTCCTAATGACATGAAAATAATTAGTGACTAGAATGACTTTTGCCTGGACACAAAAAAAATGGCTCCTGATAAATCATAGTTGCCAACACTAAGTCCCGCCTAATTTTTGTTTGTCCTGTAATAATGACATTTTTTTTTAATTCAACCTTTATTTAACCAGGAAAGATCCCGTTGAGATTAAAAACCTCTTTTCCAAGGGAGTCCTGGCCAAGATAGGCAGCAGCAGATACAAAACAGTTATAAAATCACACACTTAATGTGTATGTGTGCAAGATGTAACTTTGTTGATCCTGTTCCTGTGCATTAACTGTCTTACAAGACTGTCTATGTATCGGACTAAGTTAAGTCTGGTTCGTGTATGGTACTGATGGTTTTATTGTGCACAGTATTGTTTTTGTACAGGACTACAGATGGAAATTAGCTTTCTGCTAAATCTGGTGTGCACATCTTTTTATCCTTACGAATGATTTATGCAAGTGCACACTGTCCTTTATACACCGAATAAAATAAAAGACATTACTACTGAAGGCAACCAACATGAATGGAATTATGTAGTAAACACAAAAGTCTTAAATCAGAACATGTATCATGTTTTTAACAAACCATCAGGTGCTATGATGAAACTGTCTCTCGTGAGGACTGTCCCAGGAAAAGAAGACCAACAGCCACCTCTGGTGCAGAGAATATTAGAATTACCAACCTCAGAAACCTCCAGTTTACAGCAACTCAGACAGTGTTGGTGGCTTTAGCAACTCCACTAGGGGACACATCCAAAGTTCCTGAGATTTTTCAGGTCGACTTAATTTCTTAAAAGTAATGATGGACTGTGTATTCTCTTAACTGAGTGTTTCTTGCCATAATATGGACTTGTCGTAGCACTAATAGGGCTACTGACTGCACACATCCGTAATCTGCGCAAGACAACAGATGGTCTAAAGCACATAAAAGCAGATCCACACCTATGATGTGAAAACTGTTCTGGGTGACTCCCTATTCAATCTGAAGACAGAATCCCATGAGTGTGCAAATCTGTCATCAAAACTAAATGCGGCTATTCTGGACAATCTAGAATTTAAAACATGTTCTAGAGCTTTTTGTTTTATTCTTTCCCAGGCTGGTGCCATGTCATGTTCTGAGGAATAGGTCCATATAATATGGTTCCGAGTCTGTCAAATGTCGCTGTGTTTACGGATGAGTGTTACCTAGGCTGGAGGTGAGGAGCAGTGGGTTGTACTTGGCCAGGCTGTAGGTGAGTCCAGACACCAGCTCTCTCAGAATCGGTCCAACAACCAGTTCCTGTTCTCTGTACGTGAACGGCCTGCGCTTCCTCATGTTCCAGTGTTCCCGCAAAATCGCACTGGAAACCAGGGAGCGGATGTCCCTGAACGCATCACCTTCAATGCCAGGTACAGAGGCTGTGTCTGCGGCTGACGGGGACACCTCTGCCCCCTCAGTCTTCTCTTCGTCCAGGCTGAATTTGTCGGGCAGGCCGGAGATGTATGCGGTCTTGGTAAAGTGCTGGTACCATGTGTCTGCGTTACGTGCGAAAGTCTGCGGATAAACCACAAATTTCATCCGCTGAATGCGAGTGATGAGAGACAGCTTCTCCGCCACGCCGGCGGCGCAGATTCTCTTTACCTGCTCCTCTACTTGCCGCCGGCGAGCAGACTTGCTTTTAGCCGTCAGAGAAGGGACAATAGGGGGATACGCTGGCTCTTTGACCGCCGCTTCGACGTGGACAAACTTTTGGTTTCTAAACGCAGGCCGGTTTTTAGGCAACAGCAAGGACAGCCGACTGTGGCCCGCCATGTTTCCCGGTGACGTCTTCTGCTTCCGCCGAGCGAGCTTAAATTAGAAAATAGTTAAGAGTCTCCCGCGACACCGCCCACTGCTGGACTAATGCTCAGCAATTACTACATCCTGAAATGGTTTTATATACACAACTGAAAGTGTAAATCGCGGTTTTCTACTTTGTTTCAAACATACAACACTAATGACCAACTACGAGACGCTGTTTGTGTTTGTAGAGGTGACAAAGCCGCACTATGATGAACATCGAAAAACATGTTTTTGCTCTTGAACTGACCCTTGTGTGAAAATGCTGCCTTTGCGTGCACTGCAGAGCGCCGATTAGTTTTTTATTTTATCAATTAGCGTCAATAACATCCCACAGAAAATCGAAATTAAAAGTGGAATGTGTAACATTTAGGCACACTGAGCAATGAAGCCATGTCTAAAATCTCTTATGGTGATTTTTGTTTTTCTATAAATTCCGATATACACGAATTAAGCATACATTACTGTATAATATTGATGAGCTCGACCTCTATGTAAGTGAAAACGGGGTTCTGAGTGGTTGTCGATACTGATTAACTTGTGGTAAGTAGGGATACGTCGTGGCATTAAGATGATTACTTAAAACAAACGA
The DNA here is from genome assembly GCA_029823295.1 of Pseudamia nigra. Classification (NCBI taxonomy): domain Eukaryota; kingdom Metazoa; phylum Chordata; class Actinopteri; order Kurtiformes; family Apogonidae; genus Pseudamia; species Pseudamia nigra. The sequence goes on from JAQQAE010014613.1 coordinate 6,730, forward strand.
TTTGTTATATGTATCTGTATCTTACTAAGGCGCCCCGAACGCAACACCAACCGATGACTTGAGTTGTAGAGTTCTACTGCGTGAACATGCGCTGCTGCAACACCATATTATTTATCTGTGACATCCAGCAATAAACCGGAAGAATAAGAAACCCCTTTAATCTTCGGTGTAGTAACACAAGCTAATTCGCCAGCTGTCGGTATGCACTTTCGCCATATTTTACGGACAGCGTTTGTTGGGACCAGACCAGTTCACTTCAGTCGGTGGCAGCCTGTTTGTCGAGCCGAGGTAGCTGCTCAAAAAATACGTGCTCTTTTCTTTTCCATAAGCCTTTTCATTGGTTTAATTATCGCAGAACACTTGGAGCAGACCGGTGGTGGCTGCGGGACACCGTCCCACCACCAACAGGTTTGATTTGTCCCTGCTTTGAACATGTTTTCTCTCTGTCAAGGCCGCTTTTATCAGCACATGGCCTTCATTTGCCCCTACGTTGTGTGTCACATTGACCTGCAGAGACACCTGTGCTCCACAAGTGATGAGGTTCGTCTGGCGGAGGAGGCCAGCAGGAGGTACGGCTCTCAGGCCCCCACCATCTTCTCTAAAGTGATCGATAAAAGCATCTCTGCAGATATCATTTATGAAGATGACAAGGTAACAAACTGCACAGTTGTGTTGCCAGTTATTATTAGTTACATGCGGAATAGATAAAAACACATATAACCTGGTGTTTTTTGTGTGTTCATCAGTGTTTGGCCTTCAGGGACATCAATCCACAAGCCCCTGTTCATTTCCTGGTCATTCCAAGGGTCCCGATACCCAGAATAAGTGAAGCCAGAGATGAGGATGCAGAGGTACTGTACGATGTCCACTCAACCATGCACACAGTCAATAGCCCTGTTAGTGATACCATAACCACGCTACTCATCCTTATGGCAAGAAGCACTCAGTTAAGTAAAGAGAAAAGACTTTAAGAAATGAAAGCCAGTCTGTAAAAGCTCAAACCATCAGACACTATGATGAACCTGGCTCTCATGAGGACCGCCCCCGAGAGGAAGCCCAAGAGCTACCTCTGCTGTTTGGAATAAGTTTGTTAAAATTACCAGCCACGTTGCAGCTCCTCAGGTAACGTTTGAGGGTTTGGGAGATTGCACTTGGGGACATGTTCAAAATTGTTGAGGTTTCTATAAGGTTGTGATTTTCTTCCTCATGTGGAGGCAGAAGGAGATGGCATTTATTCATCACGATCAGGGCCATTACTTGTGCTTGTGCTTGTGCTCATGTGTCCCGACGGTATAGAGCTCACCTTTTACAACCATACCAGAGTCAAAAGTGTGTAAAAGATACACACACGGCACAAACAATCCAGACTTTCTCTGTGAAATATACTTTGGCGTGGATTGGCTAGTTTGTGCCCCTATACATTGTTTGGCTGTCTTCAGTATTAATGGACAATGTTAAAAACAGAAAAAATAAAGAAAAACTCTGATGGAGAAAGTGTGTCCAAACTTGGCAATGATTTGTGGTGTAACCAATTAGAATATTTTTTGTGGAAAAGTGGGTGGTTACTACACCTCAGTGAAAATCGAGCATATGTGGCAGAGTTATGAAGATTCATTCAGAAAAACAAAAAAAAAAAAATCAAATGTACACGCTTTACTTTATTTACCCCATATATAAATGATACAGGTGTTCAGCTCTGGAAAAAAGTAAGAGACCACTGCAATGTTTTTCTGAAATTAGCCTCTACATGTATGACGTCCATTCCAGTGTCTGTTGACAAATCACAAATCATTCTACTTAATGAAGAGATTCGCTGACCACCTGCATCTGAATTAATGAGGAAAAGTAAGTAAATCAGGCTTATTCCACTAAACACTGATGTCTGAACTGTTCATAACATGACTGTCGTGTTGTTTAAAAACAAATATGAACCTGTTTCCTTTACATTATTTGAATCTGAAAACTTTGAGCATTTATTTTGTTAATTTGTTTTAACTGGATCTCCATGAGTGACATCCAGAGGTGTCCGTTATTATTCCTGGGGTCTGTTCATAAAAACATAATCCACACAAAAAAAACGAGCTACGACAGATTCAAAATACATCTGTCACCAAGTACCGAATATAATACAAAAAATTGTCCCTTGTGAGGGTTGTGTCAGGAAGGACGTAAAAAACCTACACCAGATCAAACATGCGAATCCCCGGAGGGGAGCAGCCGAAAGGAGAAGAAGAAGAAGATATAACATATACAAGATTCAAAATACATCGGTCACCAAGTACTGAACATAATAAATATTAATACAATAAAAATATAAGATTCAAAATACAATTGCTATGAAATGTCAAATATAATAAAAGGAAACCAGAGAAAGAAAAACATTTATGAAGTATCAGATATCCTACAATTAAAAGAGAACAACAGTGAATAAATGAATAAATAAAAAGGAAAAAATTGCAAAATTCTCCTGATTAACCAAACAGCCAGATATGGTCTAACTGTTTTCACACCTCTGTAGTAACTGTTATTCTATAATTAAAATGATCTAAGGAGTTTGTCATGTTTTACCAATAAAAGCTTTAAATGTCTATATTTTAATTTGGAATTTGGGAGAAATGCTGCCAGTCGTTTAGAGACTAAAACCAAAATGTTAATTTTACTCAAATGCACACCTGTAAATGGTAAAATCAGAGAATGTGATCATTCTGCAGTGGTCTCTTATTATTTATTTTTTTCCAGACTTGCAGAGCAGTGCACAAAGGAAAAGAAATGATGGGACTTAATTTAAAAAAATGTAAAAAGAAAACAATGCAGACTTGATTTATATTTTCAGCTCTTGGGACACTTGTTGGTTGTTGCTAAAAATGTGGCGAAGACAGAATCCCTAGATGAAGGATACAGAGTGGGTGAGTGACCCCATTACTACTGTATATTTGAGATTAACATGTTATGTATTTCAGATTAACATGTTAACAGCTGCGTGTTTTTCCTCCATCCGCAGTGATTAACGACGGGAAACACGGCGCTCAGTCTGTTTATCACCTTCATGTCCATGTTTTAGGAGGAAGGCAGATGAAGTGGCCTCCGGGATAATGATCATATCTGTCTCGACTTTTCCATGCCGTCAGCTCGTAAATGTATAATTATGCACGGCGGGTACTGTTTATCTGCAACTGACTATAATCAATATTTCATACAAAATATCAAGTGCAAATACAGTATGTTGCTCTCCCACGTGCACAAATGTAACATGTAATCGTTGAGGGGAAATTGTTTGATGCAAATAAAGATGCTCTTTATCTGTGGAATTTTTCTTCTTGATTTCTTTAAACAAGGAAAAGGCAAAAAAAAAAAGTTTCACCCCCAAAGCAAAATTCAGCGACGAGTGTATTTAAGCCATGTGATAAAAAATGAGAATGTTTTTTTTTTCCTCTTTGTTTCAGAGCAAAGAAGAGGAAACTGCACATTTCTGAATGTGTTTATATCTTAAATGGAAATATTATATACTGAATAACAGGTAGTTTACAGGCAAATGCAAAAATGATATCCTGACATATACAAATAGACATGTTTAAAGCAGTGATGTGGTAAAATGTAACATAAGATTTCATCACTTTTTCCTTGATATATGAGTTGTGCGTTAATTGCGTAAAAATTTTTAATCTAATTAATCATGCAAATGGTTTAATCTGGATTAACGTGTTCATTTTGACAGCCCGAGTTTAAACCATGCCATACATCCTGTTAAGTATTTTTAAAGTATTTCTACATTTGCATTGTTATGGCATTATGTGTTCTAATATTAACTGCACATTAAGCTACAAATTAAGTAGCACTGCAAAAAAAAAAAAAAACATACAATTTATTCTGATCACAAATAATGGTATCAGTAATTTTAAGGAAAAACATGACATGAGACAGTGATGTGATTTACTTTAGGGTTAATCAAGGTTTGAACAAAAAAAAAATGAACAAAGAAATTAACAAAAACAAATAAAAAAGAATCAAATAATAACCAAACTGGAGTCAGCACATTGCCAGCTAAAATAAGGGTTTGAACAGTTTTTGCAGCTCTACTTGTTTTATAATAGGGCTGTCAAAATTAATGCGTTATTCCGGATTAATCCATTTGCATGATTAATTAGATTAAAAATTTAAACTCAATTAACATGTTAATGCAATTAATGCACAATAACTCATACATCAAGGAAAAAGTGATGAAATCTTATGTTTCTTTTGACCCACCTCACTGACAACTTCTTTAGTATTTACTGCTTCTAAGTCAATTTAAATGTAAAAGTATAAGTCTTTTACATTTTGAAACAAACTACATTAGTTACTGATGAAGGCAGTGAATCAAGTGTAAAAAAAGCAAAAACATCTCAGCAGAACATTACAGAGGTTCTGTTAAGTTCTACAAAGCAGGTGGAATTTCCTTTAGTTACACAAATTTAAATTGGAAAAAAAATACATTTTACCGTAATATAAAATAAGTAATTTTAGTCGAGTGTCTATATCACCTTCTATCTTGAAAATAATCATAATTTGTCTAAAATGAGCTGTTGTCCCTGTTCGTGTCCATTCCACCTGCACTAACCATTCACGAGCTGCACAGGCATCGCGTGCCCACATGTTGGTGTGGGGTTGGGGGTCATGTGGGGTCGGACGTGGTGTGACTGGACAGACTGGGTGGTCCGATTCAGCAACCTTGGTGCCTGTCATGAAGGTTACTGCGTGTCATTTGAGGCGCATGCTGAACCTTCCCCTATATTTACTGACAAACACCGTCCGCCTCCAGTGTCAGACACTTCTTGAGCCTCTGCTGTTACGTAATCAGGACAAAAGACGACACACGGACACAAGACTGTGCTCAAATAAAGATAACTCGCTGTACTATAAAAAGCTGCATGTATTTGGCCTTTTTTAAAAAAAAATTTAATTCACGAAAACACCTCATTTTGAGATATTCAAAAATTTTAAAATCCTAAAATGTCTTAAACGTAATTTTACCAAAAAAAAAAAAAAACAAATTTGAATTTGTTGCGTCCTTATCACCATCAACATTTGATGAAATGTTCACATTTCTGAGCTTTAAAGCTGCACCTAGTATGGATTTGTTCATTTTTTGGCATGTTTTGTTCAGTTTTTCGGTTGATTTTCAGGTGGTTTTGGCAATTTCTGTTTATTTTATTTATAATGCGGATCAATTTCGTTCATTTTGTGTATTTTTTGTTTTAGTTATGGGTTATTTTTCTAATGTATGTTTATTTAGTTGGTTATTTGGATCCGTTTTATTCATTTTGTGGATTATTTTTCTCTTTTTGGGTAATTCTCATTTTGTTTTTGGTAATTTCTTTATTTAATTGATTAGGTTTGTTTTTGTTCATTTTGTGGATTTTTTTCACTTTTTGCTGAATTCTCAGGTTATTTTGGTAAATTCTGCATATTTTATTGATTATTTAAGTCAATTTTCTTAATTTTTTTTCCTCTGCTTGGATAAATTTTGGGTTATTTTGCTAATTTCTGTTTATTTTATTACCGTATTTTCCGCACTATAAGGCGCACCTAAACGCCGTCTATTTTGTCCAAATATGA
>JAQQAE010014614.1:0-12324 GCA_029823295.1 Pseudamia nigra
GGGTCGGGGGGGGGGGGTGTGCTGGAGCCTATCCCAGCTGACTTAGGGCGAAGGAAGGGTACACCCCGGATGAGTCGCCAGTTCATCGAAGCATATTTATCATAATTAGCATTTATCTTTTTTCTTTATGGTATACGTATCTTGCAATGATTCATTGTTTTCATCCTGTTGATTCTAAACTCATCACACTTGTTCACTGGCTTTTTCAGCATCAAATATATACTATGCAGTAGATTGTCTGATCGCTCATGATTGCAAGATATCCACTGTAGAATGTAGCCACCAAAACGCTTTTCTTGTTACAAGCTGAGTGCCACTTGTCCAATATCAGTTGCATTATCAGTCTCAGAAGTTGATAAGGTCAGATGTTAAAGTGGTTCACTGATTTGGTCTTTTATATCATTCTCAAATTGGTAGAGTACACCTTTACAAATAATTTGAAGCCATAAATAATGATGTGATTTCTTCAACTTTCACTCAGGATTAAATTTCAGTCTTTAAGCGTTCAAATGGTATAAAAATATTTGACATTTCAGCCATATCACTCAGTCCTACTGTTTTGTAGGCGTGAGTGATACAGCCGATACAATGACTTTCACTGACTTTGCATAGCATGTATTACACTTCCTGTCTTTCTCCAATCTTCAGTGTTCTCATGTATTTTATCAGTTGGAAACGTTTTCTTTCTTTCTGTTCCTTTTTAGACATTTCGTACATCTTATTTTCTTTTTCCCTCAAAATCAGAATCTAAAATCTCTACATTAACTTCTCCTTCTCAATGAGTTATTTTGTATATGTTAGTTTTAGTTACTTTTACTTCTAAAAGTGTATTTAACTCCCTCTAAAATTGCTATTTTTACATGAGTCACTGTTTTAAGGGTTTCTTCCACAGCTGCAGTTTGTGTTGAACTTGTCTTTTTGCCTTTGGTCCCAGGTATAATGCTCTGATTGCCCTCTTGGAGTAGATCTCCTCTCTGGTTCCTGGAAATAGTTGGAGTGTGTTTTATCCAAAGGCAGGGATCCAAATCACAGCTTTCGTGACCTCAGCTCACAGCTTTGTGTTCTCGTCCGTTACTATAGCATCCCTACCACTATTTACAGTAAATAAACATTGTATTTTAATGAGCAAGGTCCTCAACTGTGGCCATGATCCGCTGTGGCCACTTTGAAGTTATGTTGTGGCAAATTAAAGGCAATGTTGAGACATAAAAACATGATGCTGTGGTATTCCATTGTGAATGACACAGGATTGAAGATGATTTATGTCAAGGTGATGCGTGGATACAGTTTCACCATCGAGGTTTTGCAGGAACAATGAGTGACTTTGTCCAGCTGAAATTCACAATGACAAGACAATCCATGTATATTAAAAATAAAACAATGGACTGTTCTTTTGGTAAAATTCATTGTTTTTTTTAGATATTTTATTTTGCTTTGAGCAGTAAAAGTGTTGTTTTCAGTCTGTGGTCTGACTGTCATCCTGGACAGTATGTTGTTTTTGTGGTTGCGGTCACTACGATCCGACTGGTTGACTGTGCAGTTGAACAGGAAAAGATGACGAATTGGTGTCCGATGTTAATGTTGAGGAAATTGAGTTTAAGATGTTAAACTGTGAACAACGAGCTCACTGTACCCTTTAACTTCTTAAACCCCAGCAACTTTTTCAGGCCTCTTTCTTAGGATTTTGATATTTGATGTTGGTGTCAGAGTTGTGTTGGTGTGTGTAAATATGACTTACTGTACATGTGCTTGTGGCAGAGTTTCTCCTGTTTAATTTGATGTGCAATATGACTATATTTTTACGTGATTAGTGCAGTGTTTTATGCTTTATGTTGCAGAGGTTTTTGTTGTGAAGTGGGCCGCAGACTCTCCCAATGTTGGGACTCTGGGGGTCCCCAAATTGGAGAACAGTGGGCAGTTTGGGGTTTAAGAGATTAAATGAGAAACGAGTTACTCTTGGCTGGAGCTGAACAAGAAAATGATAGTGTTCTCATGATGTGTGTGTTTTGTATTGTGATTTTTAATGATGATCATTTAAAATGCTTCTATAACCATACACGTTCAGATTTTGTTCTTTTGATTAATTTTCAACTCATGTCTCATGCTGCTTTTGTCTTTTACATCTTTTTGTCTTTTTTGCTCCTTCTTCATTGTTCTCAAGGAGCCCCTATTGTCCCAAACAGTGACTTTTTGTTGTTCCCACAGGTTATTATCTTGTACAAATGAGATAATATATGGTGCAAATGAGATATTATCTTATAAGGAGAAGGTTATTAATCTGCAGTTTAATGCTGTCTATGTGCAATAACCACAACAATTTCATAATGCGATATTCCTAGATGAAAATAAAACTGAACAGTTGAGTTCTCCCCATTGTATGGGTTCTGTGTAGTGATCGACCAATATGGGTTTTTCAGGGCCGATACCGATTATTAGTAGTTAAGGAGGCCGATAACCGATATTTGGAGCCGTTATTCATTTGCCATAAAAGTGTAAAAATTGGCTTAAAAATGTTGAATAATACAAATGCTTAACTTGGTTTAAATGCCTAAAGCATGTTTATTTAACCAAACAAATCCAGAAGTGCATGGATCCTAGACTCACAAGTTATTGTAGTAGTCGTGAGCTGTAGAGTTTTTCATGTGATTTTCACGCAAGCACACTATTCTCCACATCACATACATTCTCCCCATTGCTAATACATGCAGTAATCTGCTGAGTGTTTAGAGTCAGACCGGACAACTAGAGTTATGATAAAAACTAAACATCCTCCACCTTAACGTGTTTCCCTACAAGAAAACAAGTGAATTCAGTTTTTTACATGTTCTCTGTCAATCACACACACATGCTTTTACTGTCATGGAGTGTTTGACTATCGATTTTATCAGCACCTTCTTTCAAGTAATTCACAGACCTCAGAAAGATGAAGTAATAGATAATTATCCCCAGTGATAACTCGTTTGCACGAGATAAAGATTTAATTCCCACGAAATAAATATCTTGTTTCACCAGATAATAACTTCTTTGGCATTTCACAGACATGTCAGGAGGGACGCAGGAGGTATGGGAGGTATGTTAGCGGCAGCTAACATTTACTCCGCTCGTATGTTCTTCTGCTGCACACTGTAACGTTAGTAGATATAGACACTGGGATGTTTATCACAATTTTGGGAGAGTTTTCTGCATTTACCTTCGATACATGTGTTTAGTCTCTGGAGCTTCTCCTCATGAGAAAACCTTCCCTCTCTGCTGTGTGTGTGAGGACACACACACACGGCATACACATACTGTGGCTTGCTTAACCAATCAGATGGCGCTGTGGACAATCAGATGGCAGGACAATGCTGGAGACAGAAGTGGCAGGAAAGAGAGAGGCAGCAGCGTGTGAGCCGAAATAAAACAGTTTTTAATTGATTTCTTGGTATCGGCCTGTCAGATTTAACAAACACTGATACCGATATATGTCAAAATTCCAAATATCGGCGCCAATAATCGGTCAACCTCTAGTTCTGTGTGTGGCTAAAGTCCTGATATACCTCAGAAAGATGAAGTAATAGATAATTATCCCCAGTGATAACTCGTTCGCACGAGATAAAGATTTCATTCCCACAAAATAAATATCTTGTTTCACCAGATAATAACTTCTGTGGGATTTCAGAGGCTTCATATCTTTTTGCATCTTTTATGTCATTTTTTTGTTTTTTTTGGCAATTTTTATGTCTTTTCATGTCTTTCATTTCTGTATTCTGTATTGATGTTTTCTACACCTTTCAGTCAGGAATACACATAAGCCTTTAAATTTGAAATAATAATGATGTAACATTTTCGTGATAATTATTGGGGAGTTTTTATTTGCATTTGTGCGGAAACATCCAGACAATATGTTGATTGTACCCTAGAACACCCCTGTTAGTGATGTTTAATTTAAGGTACAGTACATTCAGCTCAGTGATGCTGTGGATGAATGGATTCCCACAAGATACAGGACTTGATTCTTCCCTGTAGAATCAACAGTACTTTTGTCTATTTTTCTGTCACAATTATTTTTCATTTAGGCACCACAGTACAGCATTCAGTTGGATTTAGACACCAAAGCCAGGTTTGGGTGACAGGGTTAAAAGGTCATAGTTTCCAATAAAATACAACTTTTCACAGTATAAACTGCACATTGTGAAGCCTGTCCATCAACTTCTTTGCACATAATTGTTTGTACAAATAACATGTGAAGATTAATGTTTCTTATAGAATGCATGGGTTTAAATAACATGGCTGGATCCAAATAACATCTGTGTGATTAATACCAACTGATATGAAATATTTTTTATCTTTTATCTACAGTGACAACAGTCTGCAAATGAAGTCTAAAGTTCCTCATTTCAGATCCATAAATGTGAATAACTTCAGATGTCTTTCTTCCACATTGACAATGAACTAAACGTCTTTTGGTTGAGGATCAAACAGAACTTATGTGGACATCATCCTGGCCAACATTTTTTTACTATCTTCTGACACTTTCTAGACTAATCAACTAAACAGTCAATCAAGGAAATAATCAGATTAATCAGCAATGAATGTAATTGTTACTTGCAGCCATATTTTTTATCAGCCCTGCCTGATCCACATAATAACATTAAGCCATGACCCTCATGTAAACCCAAATATTTTTTCCTTGTGTGAAGATTTATAGATGTGGGCTCTGTTAGCGTGACAGATACTTGAGAATGTGTGAAAGACGTTTGTCGTGACAGTGTCCAGTCTGTCTGGTCATTTGTCATGTAAAAGCCACTTGGGCTATAGTGATTTATACTTTATATTGAATGTGCATGTAAACCTTTATCTCATCCTGTTTGTATTTTCCAGAGCTATTTTGAAATGTACAAAGGAAACACACTTGGTACAAACGAGAAAAACACCATTCTTATCATAAATCGTCAGCTTTCCAGTCCAGCATCTGTATCTTTTCTTTGTTGGTCCAGCTCATCCAGGAAGTAACCCACTGGGAAATGAACAGCAAGCAGGTTGTGACCCCTAGTAAAGCCTTAGACGGTTCACTGGTGTGTCGACACTCGGCTCCAACAGATCACAGCTGCCACATCTGATCTCTGTTCTATCTGTGCTCATATGTAAATTGAAATCTGGAGCAGCACTAGAGCTGTGAAACAGAAACTGCTGCTTTTTCGTCATGTTGTCCACCATGTGTTTCACATTATGCCAAGTGTCCTCCATATCTGACAGCCAACCCCAAATTCCTTACTTATCCACCAATTGCTGAAGATCATCATTGAAGCCTGCAAAGAAATGGGAAAAACCTTTGCCTGTGTAATAGTTTATACTGCTACAAAGTGTTTTGGTATCATTTCAGAGCAGCAGATTTATAAACACTGTCAGCATGTTTGCAATGGAACAGCAAATTTGGCCTTTGATTACTGTGAGCTGATGAACTGATATGCTTGCTTTATTGTGGAAGCATGCATGAGCTGACACTACAAACATGTCAGCAGTTATGAACAATTCAGAAATGCAATCATTTATTGTGGCTCTGTTCCCAGAGTGCACTTCTCTGCTTACACTAGTGGCGAGGGAAGACTTTGGTACTCCTGATGTGTCATGCACAGCTGTGGTTACTATGATACAGCAAAGGTTTTTGTGTTTACAGCAGCTGACCTTCACTAGTGTCATTTTGTGACCCATCAAGTCACAACCCACTTTTATCAAATTGGAACCAGGCAAATATATATTTTAAGAGCTGTTGAACATGTATGTAATCTGAGTATATTCTGAATAAAATCTGTACATATTTCCAATTTGGCCTTTAAAGTCAGAATGCAAATAATTTAAACAATGTTTAAACATACAGTAATTTACAAATGTGATTGATGATAAAATTAACAATATGGTAATCAAGAAAATAAACACAAGAAAGGACAAAATGAGCACAATGGTCCAATGAGCAAAAAAATCTATAAAACTAAAAAAAAATGAACAAAAGGATTAAAAGGATCAAGGAAGTGAAGAAAATATCCACAAAATGAGCAAACAATCAAGGAAATTTACAAAAATTAACCAAATATTTAACAAAATTAATGAAAATAATACAATAAAAGTAGAATATAACCTGTGATTGTTCAGTTAAACGCTTGTGTTAGCATGGCTGGAGATACAGCACTGCAAACCAATGAAAATCTGACATCAGATAAAAAAGCCAGAAAATCAATGTTTTTAACCGCACACTTCACCTTCATTTTTGGGTCCCAGCCATAGACTGTATATAAAAGATGGACAAACCCTTCCTGATGTCACACGTAGGGGTCTGAACAGCTGTTTAGAAGCTCAAACAGCGAGTTTCTGGGTGCTGCCCTACCGGCACATCTATCAGTTTGACTGAAGTCTAAGTGGAGCTGAGGTGGGTTAAATAAAAAAGTGATAACCTCTGGATCAGACACACCTGTCAATCCAATGCCCACAGAAATTTCCCTAGCGTGGGATAAACAAAGTCTTATCTTGTCTTATTATGTGCAAATATCAGCTTTTGGATCATCTATACAAGTTCACCAGTCATAGAATGTTCATGGAGCTGAAAATAAACTATAGTGATGAAACTGTTGTTTGTACTGGGCTGTAAACGTGTCTATTTCTGCTCTAAAGTTGGACATTTTAACAAGACTCTGTGGGGATTGACCGGGTTGACTCACTTTTGAAACCAGCCCCCACACACTGAAAGTACTGCAGTTTTTGACAGTTCCACATTAGGGTTAGTGTTGCGAGCCATTATCATTTTTGTATTGTTGAAGTTATGTTTTTGTCGCTGTTAGTTCATGTATCTGAGCTCAAAAAGTTATGGATAAAATTTTCAGGATAGATCAGAAATGGCACAAGAACCAATCAGTTAGATTATGGAAGTGAGTTGACTCATCGTCTGGATCCAGAAGATTTTTAAAGGAGTCTTCACCATTTGTCCAGTCAGTAATGTGCCCATTTGATGCATCTTCTACATTTATGGCGCTAGATCCAGAACAAAAACACCATTAACTACCGTCATTTCCGCACTATAAGGCACACCTAAACGCCGTCAATTTTGTCCAAATATGACAGTGCGCCTTATAATCCGGTTTGCCTTATAGTGCGGAAAATACGGTAATAATGATATTTATGTGATTCCAGATGCTAATGGTAGATTTTCTTGGTCAAAGACTCCAATAATAAGGCTCAAATAAATTTAAGAACATTACTTTTAGTGCAATACAAGCATGGGGGAAATGAGCATTGGTTCAAATGATATTGATAGGTTTTCACTATGAAGAGAAACTGAGGTCTGCACTCTAGTTCACTAATAAAACCCCAAATAACCATCTGGTTTCTTCACCTTGAATACAACAGTAATGTGCCATTTATTATGCTGAGAATTGATAGCATTGATATGAAAATTTTATCACAAGAAAATTTCTGCTGATTTTGCCCAGCTCTATTTTAAGTCATGGTTAAATCAGTTTAGGTTGCGTTTCAGCCACCCACAGAAACTAGAAGCTGTTCCTTTGCATTCTGGCCTTACACATCCTGTGTTCCATGAATAGTGCAAGTTAAAGTTAATACACTTTAAGGAGACCATAGAGGCTCTTTGAACCATTTAAACATGAGCATCAGCCAAGTTTGGAGGCTTTAAACACTGATGTCAGTTTCAGGTGTGTGATGCAATAAAACACCGGAAAACAACTGTGGCAATAATAGTACTGTTTTCTCCTGTTTCCACTGGTTTTCTTGGAATCTCATTATGTTTCGTAAACATTTCCTGTATTTTCAGGGTTTTCCCTTTCTTCATAAGGCTTACATACAGCACCTAAGCCATTCTGGGCATCGCCTCATTGAAATTCATGTAAAATCAGTATGAAAAACAGACTAAACGACTTACCCAGATCTGTTGGATACTGTTGGTTCTGCAAGAGATTTGGTCAGCAACTTTTGTTTCTGTTCATTTTCTCGCAGTTAGAAATCTTGTTACATACTGTAGATGTGATAATAATGATTAATGATAACAGTGATAATGAATAATGATTGAAATGGTGTCAACGTATGTATTGTTATTGACATAATATTTTCTTGGCCCACTTCTATCTTCAAATATTGGAAAATGGTAGAACCAAACGCCACCTAAGCCTTCTGACAAGCTAGAAAAAACCAAGCGTTTTTCAATTTTAGTTAGTTTTTGTCATTCTCTGAATTCTTTTACCTAAATATGCCTTGAAACTGTTAGGAACACGGCACCGTGTTGGGTGGATGATTTAATGTAGATCTGCTCTCAGGCATGAGATTCTGTCAGTTGTTCAAAACCAAAGCTGTGGAAGTGTTACATTTAAAATGTTTTTTTTTTTCAGGACATGCCCACACTTTTTACAGTAAATCCCTCACTCTCTCAGGCTGACTGGATGCTGAGGAGACCACCCTTCAGTTGGACCGCCTGTTTAACTGGGATCTAACACATAATGATCATTAACAATCCCTCGCCTCCCACAAGAACAAGTCAAATTGTTAACTTTGGCATCTAAAGTCTCTGGTGTGACTCTGAACAGCCAATCAGCACTGACTTTTAATTCACTGCAGCATTACATCATCAGTTAAAATCCATTTGAAGTAGATGTGCAGTGAAATCTTTGGCACTTACAGGTTCCTGCGCTTTACAGGTTGATGTGTCATGACAGCTGACTGGTTTTCATGTGATGTGCTTATTCCTTTATATTCCAGCATGTGGATTGTGTTTCATTCCAGGTGCATGAAAACGAGAACGCCCCCATACACACATATACCCAACCACTGCACCTCCAACCTTTCCATACCGCACAGACACACACTTCCTGAATTGGAAATGAAATGCAGCTGTGTTCCCGTCAGCTCTGTGGATCTCGCCACTCATCTGTCATGAAAGATATCCTCGGAAAGAAATATTCCACCGGTGTCCCCGCCACTAGCTGAGAGTTAGCCTTTTTTACTGTACTTTGACTTTTCAGCTCTCACTCTACTAGGATAGATGCAGATTGGACATAAAGAAGAGTCAACATTATTTACAGTATTCTCAGTAATCTTTGTGCACATCAGAGACACCAACTAAAAACAAGGGTTTTTGCCAAGTGAAGGCAGAGTTCTGGAAATAAGCATGTCACTGAGTGTAAACAAATCAGTGGGGGGCCTTGTTTTTGTGTCCCCTGCTCCTTCACCACCCGAGCCCTAAGGGAACTGCTGGTTTCTTTAATGTAGACTGCAGGGCTGTTTGTCCAGATGTGGGACTTTGTTGTCATGAATATAGGGAGTCTCTGGACACCAAACTCTACCCACATTCGCCTTCTTTTAAACCAATTTACAACAGAAAAATGCACTATTGACAACTAATGTATTTTCTTCTGCTGCATAAGTCAAATTTGTGTCTTCATGTTTTTACAGGGATCCAGGAAGGTACCCAATGCACAAAGTGTAAGAATGAATGGGCGTTGAAGACCTCCATAGCGTTGCTCTATGTGCTGTGTACTCTTCTCACCATCGCTGTTGCTGTACTGGGATATAAAGGTAAAAATCTCCTTTAAACTTTCTTGGTGACTTACGTACAAGTAGAGAGGACACTTCTATAAACATCACTGCAATGACGTAAATCGACTACAATGTTCAAATTACTCGCTATGTTGAGAGAGCAACCATCCAAACATTTCATATCATGTGTCTTCGCCCTGCCAAGAAATAAGAGCTTTGCTGTTGTGTGATCAGTGCACGGGAACCCTAGAGACCTGTTTGTGTGAGAAACTGAGTACATTGTTCCCAGAGTGGTCGAACCATGCCCAAGTATGATATGAATGTTCTTTGCCAGTGTTATGTGTCATCATTTGGAGATGACAGTTCATTTACAGATACAAGCATAGCATGCCCCCAGCAAAATCAGATTAAATTCTCCCAGAAGTTACTGTTTGATGCACTTAGGGACAGGACATTCAAATTCAGGTCACCCAAATATGGGCTGGAAGGCTTCCTGGAGGAGAGCATGTGTCCTTCAGAATGACACTGCTTACATTTATAGAACATAAGGTCTCCCTGAATGGTTTGTTGAGAATAAAAATTACTCTACTGGTCCAAATTTTTTAAAACAGTTCATTTTTTTTTTTGTTTTTTAATGAAATTCAAACAGTTCCAGTCCAATGAATAGCTTGATATGGTGCAAAGGTAAGTGTTGTACTGCCAGAGGTTAAAAAAGGTAAGGTTACCCAAAACTGAAAAATAGCGTGCATTTCAGAATTATAAAAAAGGGCCTTTTTCAGGGAACAAGAATTTAAAGCTGTTTTGCACCAATGGAGGTTGATTAAGCCTTGAAAGTTGGTGCAACTAATTCCTAGTGGTGTTTGCTTGATTAATTAAAGCCCCCTCTGTTTGCATAAAAGTAGTGTTGGAACACACTGCAGTACCATACCCTTGTGAGCATTATTTGAACAGTATTGTACAGCAGAAAGCATTGTGTTGCTATAAAAATGGAGAGAAAAAGGCAATTAACAATGGAAGAGAGACAGACCATTGTAACATTTAAAACTGTAGGTCTTTTCTGCAGGGAAACTGCAACGAAAGTTGAGGTGTCAGTGACTGCAGTTTCCTTCACCATGAAAAGGCACTCAGAAACTGGAGGAAATTCTGACAGGAAGAAGTCTGGCAGACACAAAGCCACAACAGAATCAGAAGGCACGTTTCTGAGAGTCAACAGCATGCATGATAAGCAGCTCACAGGACAACAGCTTCAAACACAGCTTAATAGTGGATGTAGTAAGCAAATCTCAGTTTCTGCTGTGAAGAGAAGACTTGTAGCTGCAGGTCTGACAGATCGAATTACAGCAAGAAAGCCATTGCAAATATGTCAGAATAAGAAAAAGAGACTTGCCTGGGCCATGAAACACTGGATGGACTACAGAAGACTGGGAGAAGATGTTATGGACTGATGAATCAAATTTGAAATCTTCCATTCATTATGCAGGATTTTTCTATGTCGTATGATAGGCAAAAGGATAGTTCGTCAGTGTGAAGGAGGAAGCGTGATGGTCTGTTTTTGCTGGACCTAGGGGTCAGTGACTTACACAGAGAGGCACCCTGAACAAAAATGGCTACCACAGCTATCTGCAGCGCCATGCAGTACCTTGTGGTATGCACCTGGTTGGTCAAGAGTTCGTCCTACAAGATACCATTGTTAATTGCCTTTTTCACTACATTTTTATAGCAATTCAATGCTTTCTGCCGCACAATACTGTTCAAATAATGCTCACGATGGTACCACAGCGTGTTCCAACACTGCTTTTATGCAGACATTGGTTTTAATTAATCAAGAAAATTTGGGACAGCTGTAGGAATTGGTTCTAGCATCAACTTTAAAGGCTTGATTAACTTTATAATGCCGTTTGTATCATATTTTATACAGATATTTCGTAGACTTACTGCATCACCATGTAGTAAAAACCTTGCTCAAAACCCTGTTGTATACAATCTGTTACTTGTCTTTTGCCCCCTGGTTTAGGTGAATGATGTAATGCCCAATGTATCAAATACAGTATGATACAAATAAAAAACATGCAAATTATTTGCTTGTTATTTTTTTACTTTTTGTTAAAGGGCTGAATAAAGACTTCAGATTTAAAAAAATTAGAATTTTCTGTTCATTATTTCTTGGGTCAGGCTTTATAGGGTTAACCTCCCTTGGTGTAGAACAGCTTTAAGTTGTTAATCCATGCCTTGTTCCCTAAAAAAGACCTTTTTGTATTTGTTTTTGTAATTCCGAAATGTACATTTTCAGTTTCAGGTAACCTTAACCTTTTTTTAATCCATGGCAGTTCAGCACTTACCATTTCAAGCTGTTCATTGGAGTTGAATTGCCTGAAAAAATT
Organism: Pseudamia nigra; assembly: GCA_029823295.1. Lineage (NCBI taxonomy): Eukaryota > Metazoa > Chordata > Actinopteri > Kurtiformes > Apogonidae > Pseudamia > Pseudamia nigra. The sequence continues at coordinate 11,895 of JAQQAE010014614.1, forward strand.
GGTGTTCTAAAACTTTTGACCAGGAGTGTATATGAAACATACAGTGGATATATTAAATGTCTACACACCCCTATTCAAATGCCAGGTTTTTGTGAGGTTTTAAATTGACACCAGGATAAATAATTTCACAACTTTTTCCACCTTTAGTGTGACCTATAACCTGTACGACGAAATTGAAAAACAAACTGAAATCTTTCAGGGAGGTGAGGTAAAAATAAACAACTGAGATAATGAGGTTGCACAAGTGTGCACACTCTCTTATAACTGGGGATGTGGCTGTGTTGGGATTTAACCAGTTACATTCAAACTCACATTAAATTGGAGTCAGCATTAAAAGTGCCTTTGATTGACTCCAAATAAAGTTCAGCTGCTGTAGTAGGCTTTTCCTGACATTTTTGTAGCCACATCTTCCAGCACAAGCCATGGTCTG
>JAQQAE010014615.1:0-12324 GCA_029823295.1 Pseudamia nigra
GTCCCGGTCCGAGAGCTATCACCCCCCCCTCCCCACACACACACACACACACACCATCCCTCCTCCCTCCTCACTACTGCACTCTTTTCTCCTCTCTTCACATACACCGACAAACACCCCTCCTCCTGCCCTTCTATCTCATCTCCCTCTCCCCCTCCCTCTCTGTGCAGGACGAGAGTCTCGTTCTGCCACGGCGTGTAGGTCAAGCGATGGCTTTTTGATCAGCTCCTGTCCAAAGCCATCAGGGTTGAGAGGCACGTAATGGAGAGCAGGGTGACAAACAGAATCTGGGGAAGGAATAAGACTGCCAGTTTCCTATTAGGGGCCGGCCTAAACGGCCTCTGCCCCCCACACCCACCACCCACCCTCCCCCTCCATTCTCTGCTGTGAACCCACTCCTGCACTGCCTAAATCACATGAGTGAAGGGGCCTGTGATTGGACATTAGTGCCGCAAATGACTGTCGTGATTGCCCCCTCTTCCCAAACCCACATCAAATAAATAAAGAAATGTGTGTAAATAAATAGAAGGAGGGGTGTTAGAGAATTGGGGATGTGGCGGGGAGGCTGACTGGTTTCATCCCTTTCTTTTTTTCCTCTCTCTTCTTGTTTCATCGCCTTTCTGCCTTTCTTATCTGGTTTGTTTGGCTTTGACAGCGGCCAAATGGTGAAGCTCCGCGAGCCTGACAGAGAGTTTTATTGATTTAACAACCAGCAGACTCACAGCGAAGAAAAGGGAGAAGGCAAAAAATGGGGGGAGGTGGGAGAGAGATAGCAAAGTTTTGAAAAGGAATGATATGTTTCTGCTTTCCTCCTTGCCAAAATGCTGACGTGTCTGTGGGTTGTATTTCATTTGGTATCATTTACAAAAATCAAGTCATACACAAAGTCAAGCAGTGTGTGGGTGAGAATGTTTTAGAAATGATCTGAACTTATGGTGAGCCTGTTGTCCAATTGTGAGGCCCAGTGTTGTGTTGATACTGGGCGTTCACCACTCTCTTCATCATCATACTTTCAAACATCATATCTGTTTTCCAGAACATGACAGAACAAACTCTGCTCTGGTCTCTGGCAATAACAAGTGCACAAAGCAGATTATTAATTACAAATCACAAATGTAAAGTTCATGGTGACACACTTCAATGTTCAGTGAGTAAGCAATACAAGTACAAATCATTGTGTACAAATTCAAGTGTGCTTACATTAGGAAGAATTGTTTCCTTTACATAGCAATTGAAATACTTTGAGCAGATAATGGAAAAATAAACTTCCTTTTTACTTTACTTGCCTCTTTTAATATCTGATTTCAACATAAAAAGGAGCAGAAGTCTTGAGTGTATTTGTTAGTATGTGGCATCAACCAGCCTTTGGTAGTACAGCTTTACAGCACCATCAAGTGTGTATCCGAATTCATTTGTGTCCATTTATGTTCCAAACGGCTCTTTAAAAAAATCCAAAGGGAACATTGCACACTAGCCATAATACTTAACATACTTTATATCCCTTGTTCCTAACAGTATATTAACTATATGTGCTAGAATTAGTGCTCTGTGGTACAGCGGATTGTTAAGTCTTGCTTCTGTGATTTGTTTTGTTGGTGATCTGGTGTAGCTGGTGGTGAGCTTGATCGCTGCTGTTTCTGACAGTAAGTCTGTGGTGTTATCCTGGCCACACTGCCGCCTGTCTTCTTGATGGCGGCACGTCCCCGAGCAAAAGTGACAGGCGCTTTGGCGCCCGTGCAGATGGCCCTGCTCATAGCCATCACCCACTCGGCAAACCAAACCGCCAGGGACGGCACGCCAGCCCTGCCCCTTTTCAAGCCCGCCCTTGCTGCTGGTGTTATTCTGCATGTGTGCATCCAAGAAAAGAAAAGGAACCTTCATTTGGTCACCAGTCAGAATCACACATCATCAAGTTGGAAGGATTAAACAGATACAGTTGATATGCAGCTGTCAGTATTTTTCCTTCCGCGTGTTTCATTTTAGCATCATGTCAGATTAAATGGGACTCTCAAAACAGATGCGCACATCATTTATTTCAGATAAACGTTTCATCACCAATATTGTACATTTATGGTTTTTGAAACCATCTAGTTGCTGCCTGTGATTTTTACAGATGTCTGTCTCTGCCAGTCTTTTGTCTGTGTGCTTTTGATATCTCCCTCTTTGTTGTTTCCATGACAACATGGCAGGACAGGCATTGATTGACAGGGATCGTCAAAGGGTTCCCTGGCGACCTGCTCATCGTTCGAAGCCCCTCCTTGCTGCAGTCTGTGTTTTGTCACTCACCCAGGGATATTTCTGATCTGCTGCTTCTCATTCCTGCTGTCTGTGTGTATTTGTGTGTGAGTGTGTAAGTATTAAGTACCGCCAACTAGTGGGGTTTAGCTATTTTTTGGCTGCAATGGACGAGAGTGACTCACATAGGTAATTCCTACTGTATGTTTGCACTGTATGTGTGGGCTTGTCAAGAAAGGATAGCCGTTCTACGGGATGCCTTGTATTTTAAATGGCTGATATGTATTGATAGCCTCCTGTTCTGGAAACAGGTTAGCGAGGGGGAAGGTACTGTAACAGAAGACACTCTGCAGTTGTGTTGTAGAGAGTACAGCACATAATGCTAATCTGCTGTGTTAGGGATTTTCAGGAGTTTTAGAAACTGTCTCGGTCTCAGTCTGTCAGTGGGATTGAAGCGCAGCCAGGTTCTCCTGTAGTGCTCTCATTTCACTGAAATCCTGTCAGGCGTTAGGGGAGTATGTTGCTCATTTGGAGAAGGGTGTATCAGTAGCACACAGCGAACTGAGACTTATAGGCAATATTATGGTCGGTGGGTTCAGGTTTGTGCTTAAAGAGCAAACACATATGAACTGCAGAGTGCATAAAGGACACACATACAGAAGGCATGGGAAGGTGACGCATTCACAAACAGGCACTTACTGAGCACTCACATGCACACACATGCACATCATCACATAGTCATAGTCGATGCTACTGCTTCTCACCTCCCCCACCTCCTCCACCCATCTCCTCTCAGGCAGCAGTAAATGGTGCCAGTGTATATATATCAGGTATTATGTCCACTTAGATTATGATATGACAGGTTAGCATGCCGTTTGAAGCTGACAGCACATCTGTTTCATCAGGAGAGACTGATACTGGCATCTAGGACACACATCTCACCATGCAGGAAGGAGATAAAGGAAGAAACTAGGGGGCCGTCTTTCCTGTCTCCCTCGCCCTCTCCCTCTCTCTCTTCTTTCTGCAATTTCTCTTCAGCCTCTCACCCCTCCCTTTTCCCGCCCACAAAACTCACCACCTCCTGCTTACTTTTTCTTTCTCCCCCACATCTTCTTTTCATTCACTTGTTCTCCCCCCAACTACCTTCTGTCTCTGCTACTTACTGATGCTTGCGGTGTCTTTCCTAGCATGCTCGTGCACAACACACACTCACACAAACTAGACCTCTGTCTCATTTGCCTTTATATGGTGAACTGTAAACCTGTTACATCCCAGCCTTGTTTAGTCCCTTTTCTCCACGCTGTGATCTTTGATCATGTGTTTGCTTTCTTCTATTAATGTCTTCTTGTTATGCGTTGTCCATGCCATTTTGTATCAGAGAGGCGTACAAAGGGTTTGAAATGCATAACTTTGGTCTACGTACACTTTTTTCTTCAAAATTTTCAATAGCAGCTCTGATTTGTGAGTTTCTTTGCTTATTATCTTAATACAGCTCACCAGAGTAGGTTAGGAAAAGTTGTATCTTCAAATACGTGTGTGGTCACTTGTATAACCTGAGCATTTGTGGGGATAAACATCATAGACTTTTTGAGTGGGGATCAATAAAGCTTGAGGAAGAGAAAAAGAGAAAGGGGGAGATGAACATGCAAGCATACAGCTGGCTAACAAGGCCAAACAGCCAGTCATTTCCTGGGGAACATGAGGCATGTGTGGAGGAATAGGGAGTTGGGAAGGAAAAGGACAACTGTCAGAAGCTCTGTGATTTATTTTTCCCTTGGAGGCTTTTTTCACCCCTTGCTTTCAGAGCCACATGTGTGTAAAATACACACGGTCTCATGCATGCATGCATATTGATACATCCACACACTCATAACCAATGAGAATAAAAGCCTACATTTCCTATCATTGAGTATTCATTCCATGTTATTTTGACGGTGGCCCTGTTAGTGTGCTGTAAATCTTTAATTTCACTGAGCTGACCTCTTTTTTCCTCTCTCTTTGTCTTTTGTGTGTCTTCTTCTCTTTCTTTGTGCTCCAGCATACATGCCTGAGGATGAGCTTAAGGCAGCCACTCATGATGAGGAAGAGCACCTGCAGGATGATGGCCTCTCTTTAGATGGTCAGGACACTGAGTTCCTGTGCAACGAGGAAGAGGAAGATGTAGATGGAGGCCAGCCACCTAGTTACAGAGACTCTCCACTCAGCAATGGCACTAACCCTGATGCCGGATACGGGTCTCCGCTGAGTGATGCCAGTGACCGACTTACAGACTTCAAGAGCACCTCTTCCAGGGATGGTCAGGAGAGGGAAGGCACTGGTCTGCCCTTCCGTCCCAATAACGGCCTTTCTTTCCAGGACAGCCTGGCAAAAATGAAAGCCGTCTATGCAAACCTCATCTCAGATGCCTCTTGGTCCAGCATAACAATGGACATCATGAAATCTAACCCTGCTGCAGCTGGCAGTGTCAACAGTGCCGTAACCACTTTAGAGCCTGCTTCTACTGCCTCTGTCTCCACAACTACAACTATAAGCAAGAGCAGTACGGCCAGTGTGCCTAGCAGTCACCACAATGGCAGGAGCTCCAGCACCACTGTCAACCACACAAGCAGTGTAAGTGGCAATACTAATGGCATAGCAGCTAGCTCTGTTAGCACCCACAGTGCAACCAGCAGCAGTGGGAGCAGCAGTGGTGGAGCTAGTAATGGTAGCGGTGTAGCCTATGACTGGCACCAGGCAGCACTTGCCAAGACTCTTCAGCAGACACCATACCACCTTTTACCAGAGCCCAGCCTTTTCAGCACAGTGCAGCTCTACCGGCAAAACAACAAGTTGTATGGCTCTGTTTTTACTGGTGCAAGCAAGTTTCGCTGTAAAGACTGCAGCGCGGCTTATGACACACTGGTGGGTTTGACAGTCCACATGAATGAGACAGGCCACTATCGAGATGACAACAAGGACAAAGAGGAAGATCAGGGAAAGCGCTGGTCTAAGCCACGCAAGCGCTCCCTGATGGAGATGGAGGGGAAGGAGGATGCCCAGAAAGTGCTGAAGTGCATGTACTGTGGTCACTCATTTGAGTCTCTGCAAGATCTCAGTGTTCATATGATCAAGACCAAGCATTACCAAAAAGTGCCTCTCAAAGAACCAGTGCCAGCCTTGGCTACTAAACTGGTGCCCACTTCAGCTAAAAAACGCGCTATTCAAGATGCTATAGTGTCACCATGCTCCCCAGACTCTATCCATGCTGCTAGTGGTGGTGGCAGTGTAACTCTTGGAGATGCTGGGAAAGATTCAAAACCCACAGCTAACCCCTATGTTACGCCAAACAACCGTTATGGTTACCAAAATGGTGCCAGCTACACATGGCAATTTGAAGCTCGTAAAGCGCAGATACTCAAATGCATGGAGTGTGGGAGCTCCCATGATACATTGCAACAATTAACTGCCCACATGATGGTTACAGGTCACTTTTTGAAAGTCACAAATTCTGCGTCTAAGAAAGGCAAACAGCTGGTCTTTGATCCAGTGGTAGAGGAGAAAATTCAGTCAATTCCTCTTCCACCAACCACCACTAGGCTTCCTGTTCCCAGTAGTGTAAAGTCACAGCCAGTATCTCCTGCCCTGTCTAGTGGCTCCGAGGACAAGAGAGAAGGTGCAGAGGATGAAAAGGTTGAAGGTGCTGAGCCAGTGGAGAGAAAGATCAAGGAGGAAAAAGATGACTCAGGTGACAAATCTGACACTGATACAACATCTTATAAATACCTTAGAGAGGAAGATCTAGAAGAGACACCCAAAGAGGGTTTAGATATCCTTAAATCCCTTGAGAACACAGTATCCAGTGCTATCAGCAAGGCTCAGACAGGCACACCGACGTGGGGAGGGTACCCCAGTATTCATGCAGCTTACCAGCTGCAGGGCGCTGTGAAGAGTTCTACTACTATCCTTCCCCCAACTGTCCAGAGCGTCCAAATTCAGCCAATGTTTAACAGTGGGCTTCGAGGCCTGGTGAGTGACCCTAGCTCAGTTATCCACTCACCTAGAAGCCCCTCATCCCCGACCCCACTCAGGAGCAATGTTACTGCCATGGAGGAGCTTGTGGAGAAAGTGACAGGGAAAGCTGCCTCTGTAAAGAAAGAAAAGGAGGAGAAAATGGTGAGTCTGGAACGTTGCCGGCCACCCTCATTAGTAAAATCCCCTTCTCCTGCACTGAGAGAGCAAAGAGAGCAATTGGCATCTCCAAATGACCTTTCTGCTGGTAAACCATCTGGCATGAGAAGTAGCAGTCCCGGCAGTGTAGATTCAGAGCTCATCTGCAAGAAAGAGCCCAAAGAGAGCCTAGTAGATGGTCACAGCAACCATTCCAAGAATGGCTCAGAGACGTGCCAGTCCCCAGTAACTAATGGCAACAGCCTTGGGATTATCACTGATCACTCACCAGAAAGTCCTTTCATCAACCCTCTCAGTGCACTGCAGTCAATCATGAACACACACCTGGGTAAGGCTGCCAAACCAGTCAGTCCAGCTGCAGACCCTCTATCTATGCTTTATAAAATCAGCAACAGCATGATGGATAAGCCAGCTTTCAACCCAAATCCTCAGGGCAAGCCAGCTGAGCCCATCAGCCACTATCAGTTCTATGAAGACAGTGACCAGCCAATTGATCTGAGTAAAAATAAAACTACCACTAACAGCAACAATAACAGCAGTGCCCTCTTGACAAACAATAATGTAAATGGTAACAAACCCCTCATTTCCCTATCTGAATCTGTCTCCTCTCCTCTGAGAGAAAATGCTCTGATGGACATTTCTGATATGGTAAAGAACCTCACTGGAAGGCTCACACCCAAATCTTCAACACCCTCCTCCATCTCAGAGAAGTCAGATGCTGACGGCAGTGCATTTGAGGATGCCCTAGAAGACCTTTCCCCAGTACAGAAGAGGAAAGGGAGGCAGTCTAACTGGAATCCCCAGCACCTCCTCATTCTCCAGGCACAGTTTGCATCTAGCCTGAGGGAAACTCCAGAAGGCAGATATGCAATGACTGACTTGGGCCCTCAGGAAAGGGTCCACATCTGTAAGTTCACAGGCCTCTCTATGACCACCATATCCCACTGGCTTGCTAATGTCAAGTACCAGCTGAGAAGGACTGGCGGCACCAAGTTTCTGAAGAATATGGACTCATGCCAGCCTGTGTTCCTCTGTGGTGACTGTGCCTCCCAGTTCAGGACTCCCTCCTCCTACATAAGCCACCTGGAGTCTCACCTGGGCTTCAGCTTGAAGGACCTGTCCAAACTGTCAGCTGAGCACCTACGGGAGCAGCAGGCTGCCTCAAAGGTGATCACAGACAAAATGACATTCGGCAGCCCCCTGTCAGCCTTGACCACACCAGAGGACGACACAGGCTCTGTGTACCAGTGCAGACTTTGCAATCGGACATTCGTCAGCAAACATGCAGTCAAACTGCACCTCAGCAAGACCCACGGCAAATCTCCGGAGGACCACCTGGTGTTTGTCTCTGCTTTGGAGAAACTGGAAAAGATAGACAAGATGGAGAAGGTTTAAGCTGGGTCTGAAGCTGAGGGCAGAGACTGACAGCTGTGGAACTGACTAGAATATCATTGCACTAAAACGACATTGTTCAAAATTACTGCACTGGGCCGAACTGAGCCACCAGAAAAAAATCAGTCTTATTATTTTTTGTTGTGATAACTGCCTGACTGGACCATGTCTTTTCATGTTGATTTGTTTTAGTTTTGCCAAGCTTTTTTACACTTATTTTGTAATATATTTATATGCTATTTGTCTGATCTGTGCATGTATTTTAGTGAATCAAGGTTAAACACAAGATTTTAATCTTTTCATGGCAAAAATACAACTACTGCTTCAATGGTAACTAAAGTGGTGAGTGGAAAGAGAATTGAGGGAAGAGAAAATTGTATAATACTTGATATGAAGAAGGTAAAAATAAATGTATACACCAAAAGAATGAAAGAATACCTAAAAGACTGAAGTAGCACCTTAGACAGTTAAATTTTGAATTTGTAAAGAGAACATGTTTTGAAATGTTGTGCATTTGTCAGAATCAAATTGATTTCAAGATCAAGGATTATTATTTTGCCCCACTCCTTTTTTTTGTCACTGCAATGTTTTTAATGATGAATGGCCTGCTCATAAATCTGTCAGTGTATTAGAAAAAAGATCATGTGAGCATTTGGAAAAACTGAAATGCTGCTTCTGGTTACGAGTCAATCAGTGAAAATGAATGGCCGTCGGTATGCAAGTTTGCTCAAAAAACCTTTCCTTGTTGTGAAGTATCACCTTATAGCAATTTTCCAGTTGTATGGTTTGTTACAACTTTCTCTTTCTGATTTGTGTCGCTTTATTCAACTGTAAAGAGAACAGTCCGTTACATGTAAATGATTACCAGTGAAATGTCAGTACTCCATTTGACATATCTTACCATTTGAAACGGCTCAACATTCTTTGTATCTTAAGGTGTGTGCATTCTCTAACTTTTATATTGTCATTTTATATACAAAAATAATAAAAAATAAAAACAGATGATGTATATAGATATATGCTGTAGAGCTACAAAATGTCCTTTTTTAAAGAAAATACAAATTTAGCTTCTTTGGCTTGGTTTACAGAAATGATTTTAATTATACTTGCATCCAATTTGATGCATGATATGGTGTGGAAAAATAAATAAGCGATGCACAATGACTATACATTTCAATGTTTTATCAACGATGTTGTAAAAAAACAAAAAAACTTTTTAGCACCGATTAGTTTGTTTCATTTCTTTCTCAATTGTAAAATAAACCCCAAAGCAGTTGTTAACAGTCATATATTTGTGGTTGTGTGTTCATTTTTCATGGTGGTACACCAGGCTTAACGTGTAAATTTTACACACAAGTAATCAGAGTCTCACTGAATCCTAAACAGTTGTAATAGGATTCCTTTTTTGTGTTACTTTTAACATACACAGCGGAGGTGAAACTGAAAATTCCTCCCATTTGCAATTTGGTCTTATAAAACAGACTCGTTTTTATTTTTGGAAATTTGAAGAAAAAAGGAAAGTCATTTGTGTCATACATAAAGCTGATGACTGAGCCGCATCATACTGCCAATGATTATTAAAATGATGAAGATGACAGAGCTGATAATCTTGTAAGGCTGTCTATTGTGTTGTTCGAAACCCATGCTAGACTTGTGACTGGCCTTCGGAGGGGCTGTTCTGAAAGAATCAGTGTTACATTAATGACGGCAGTGTACTTTTGCCTGTCTTCTTGGAACAAAATCAGATGGGTGTCTGTTCTGCTTGATATAGCCTCCTGACTGGCCACACTGAACCAAGTGATAATAAACACAACTACTGTGATGAGACATGAGCAGCAAGCTGTCCCTTTTTCTGATCAACTAGAATATTGTGAACTACAAAATAGACTGCTCATTTTTGAACGGCATGTGTGCAGAAATCAGTTACACTTACTGTGGGATTCGTAGGAAATTAAGGTGGCTTTAATCAAAATGGAATTATTAATGTGCTACAGCAATGATCAAATGGTATGTGATATAATTTAACATATGTGTTTAATCTATGCATGACTCATCAGAGGCAGAGTCTAAAATATACCTGTGTATGGTTTAATATGTCTTTGCCTATTTACCAGCTTGCAGAAAAGTATCACTCAGGAGAGTTCCCTGTGTACTTCAGTGACTTTAGCATAGCACAACATGATTTCTGCAACTTTTTTGTAAATCAAGCATCATCACATTGTTGGTCCTGCAGTCATTTGTATCATTTAGGTGCAGGTGTTTGTGTTGTTTGTTTTAAACGTGTGTTTTTATTGCACACAGGTCTACCTGCATCCATTGTACGCAACTGGTTTAACATTCAGCTCAATTGAGAGCTGAAAGTGATTCATTATGTACAGTGACCTTTAGATGACCCCAGCCAAAGCTCAGCAGCCAGTGGTAGGTTTTTCTTGCGCAGACAGCCCTGCAGGTAAAGCGTCTCTATCAGGAATTTGATCTCTCATCTCGCCCTCATGTCTCAAGTTTCTGATAGAGTATTTACAGTACCAGTCTTTGTATGGATGAAGCCACGCTGCTGTGTTATGACTTCCATTCCTCACACTCATAACATGTCTCGTGTCGGCTGAGTCAGTCACACACACTCACTCTCTCAGTTATATTAGCATGAGTGTCTTTGTGCAATTACACACCTCCTCGATCTGGCTGCACCTCGCTGTGTTGATACATGGATTCAGTGACAAAGGAAACACAGACAGAGGGCAGATTAGCCTGGCTGAAGATGCAGCTTCCTCGGAAAGGGGCTGCTAGAGTTGGGTTATAAAACAAACAAGGCAGATAAACAAGCAACATTTGGAGGAGATAGTGTTCCCTGCTCACCAGAAATAAAAAACACCTTGTAGGTTTAATACCCCACAGCTAAACCTGTAATTTTACTGTGCCGTCAGATAGCTGCTGAGCCGATAGAGACTCTTTCCTGCTTTGTTAGAGATCAGTGCACTGTTTCCTGTGCGTATTCTATGTAAATTACATGCGATAATCGCCACGCACGGCACAATGCTGGTTCCCGTGGTGCAAACGGAAACCGAGGGTAGATAAACGCAGGCTGGGCAGATTTGCATAGCCTTTGTGTTTTGGGCGCTGCTGAACGTGAGCCCTGAGGATTGGTAGGGATTTCCTCAAGGTTTTGTATAAGTAAATGCCTGCTTCCTCTCAGGGCTAGGACCATTATGTACAGCAGACAGGGGTGGATGTAGAGAGAGGGTGCAAACAGAATAACAAAATTACCTGGGCTGGTAGGAACACAGGGAGTATTAACATCCATAACGTGCATCTGCCTCCGTGCTGATAGAAGGCTATGGTGTTAGCGCTCACAGTATGATTCTGTACATAGTGTCAGTTCGACCTATAGACGTAAGTTTCTGTGTACACACCTGAGTCATCTATCAATCTACTTTTACAGATACCGAGAGCAGATGTTGAATAATAAAGGACTCATCAATCCCTTGGGTTTTTGATCATTTCTCAGATACATCTCTGGATGGTTTCACAGGGTGTCGTCAACATGAGTGCATGTCGTGGGGATATATGCATACACACCTGTTTTTTGTAAGGCTTTTGTGCGACTGTATGTTCACTGCTTCTATGTGAGAGCAGTGGGAAGATCACTGACAACCATAAAACAGACAAAGCTCCAGCTGTGTGTACCAGCTATAAAACCTTCCACTATGCGCTCATCTCCACACATCCAAAACACCTCAGAATGGACCAACAAAGTCAGAATGGAAATCTACAAACAACAACCGGAAGCGTTGGACTGCCTCAGAAGCTACAGTCACAAAATCTGTTTGGATTCTGATGAAATGTCTCATTGTGGATATTGCATTCAGAAAGAACACACTCATGTTATGCCCAAGACACGGGTCTGTGTAGATTTTCAGTTGATAAATTTGCTGTCCTTAATATTGTGAAATGTCCATCATGTTTGACACATATTTTATATTTAAATGACTTGACATTTTTGAATTAACCATATTCATTTGCCTTCATTGTTTAAACACAGTGTAAAAGCTTCCATTCATCCCATTTTTCCAGGTGTAGCAGCATGCCAGTATACCACTGTAACCCACACAGCTGCAGCTCTGCACCTAGTGTCAGAATCAGAGTATTTGTAGTTTTTTGATGGACACGCGGCAGTCTTTCATCAAGGTGGGTTTATTCGGTGGTGGGAGGGTTGATGTGACAGAGTTGTCTTTCGAGAATGATGGTGTTTGACAGCGGCAGACTAACGGATGTAGGAGATCATCTCAGACTGCCAAGCCTTTAGTTATGATGTGGTGGTGGATGAGAACTGCAGGTGTGTGTCGCCAGGCCCTTCATCCATCACAAGCCCGGACAAAACACAAAGCATACAGGGGGATGAAATGTTTGCTCCATCTTGGTGGATGAGGGATGTGCTTTTACAAAACAAGATACGATACCTATCCATTCTGTTTGTGCACTGTGTACAGTTTTTTTTCCTGTCTGTTTTTTTCTGTGTGGCTTAGTTTTTGT
>JAQQAE010014616.1:0-12323 GCA_029823295.1 Pseudamia nigra
GCATCACTGTATAAGCCGCAGGGTCGGCAATGTGTGAAAAAAGCCGCGGCCTATAGTGTGAATTTTACGGTAAACTCATTGCCTCATGCTGCCACTAGTTCACACTGATGTTTGTTCGTACTCAGCATATGTAACTCACTATAAGGGGATTCAATAAAGTCTTAAATGTATTTGGGGTGAAACAGAAGTCATCACTAAAGTGACATGTATGATTCTAATGAATACATTCTTAGTTGAAGAAACTCCTTCAGGGCATCCCTGAAGCAATATACATTTACAAGTATGAAACAGACCAATACACAAAGAAGCCAAAAGTAAAATGCCTAATTCCACTGCTGTTGTCAGCATATCGTATTTTCCGGATAACACGTCACAGTTTTTTGCATCGTCTGGCTAGGGGAGCGACAAAAATATTACAACATTTCGAGTCTTGGGTGTTTGTCACACTGACAGCCGCTAGACAGCGCTCTAGGCTTGTGTACCTGCATCTGTATTACTGACAATTTAAAATGTAGCCATTACCGGGAACAACCATACCTGCCATCAGCTTAACACCGAACGTGTCGGCACCGTCACTTACCCGGTGATGCAGGGAGGCGAGCCCCCAGTTCTCGGTTCTGGTGTCCAAAAAACAATTTGGAAGCTTGAAGCGTGTTCCGCGAACAAATGCGACCTGTTCTCCAGAACGACAAATACATATTTTTCTTCTTCTTCATTATGCATTTTTTGGCTCGTGCGACTAACATTCCGGAGCGACATATCACCCGGAAAATACGGCATATAAATACATAAAACGTGTATTAAATAAAAAAACAAAAACACTACAGAAGGAATGCTAGTCAATACAAACACCAACCTACTGGCAGTGTTTTATGTGCTCATTCCAGCCCTAATCCTCCTGGGACTGTCTGTTTGACACTATGCCTAGCTTCATAAAAAGGCAAAACCCACACAGGACGTCATCCAATTTGGGCACTGTGAAACTTATGCCTAATATTCAAATGCTCCCCTCAGTTGTTCACTCTCTTCACGTCAAATCTCTCCTGCTTCACATCCTTGGGCAGCACAGCCTGTAGTAGTTACATAGAGGCCATAAGGAGCAACTCTCAATCATTCTAGAGCAATTCTGCGGGCTCATTCTCCCAGGTAAATGCAAGCTATTAACAAAAAAATTATATGTAGTTAGTCATATATCAGAGTAATCAAAAGGGAGAATGTATTACTACAGAATGTACTACTCTTTACAGCAATATTTACAAGTCACGCAAATGTGTGTGATGACATGCTTAGAATGAAAAGATACAAACAAAATAAATAGTCACAGACACCAACACTGTTGTCATCTCATCAACACCCTAAAACAATGAGTAGAAGCAAGAGGCATAATGGATAATTTTACATTCATTTCACGCTTGGTGCCACAATGATCCAAGAGGCATCTGTGCCCACAAAATGGCAACTTACACTCAGTGTTTATTCGCCTAGGGCTTTGCATGGATTTTATTAGAGAAGTGCTACAGGGTGTCAGAGCATGCAAGTCAATACTGTGTGCGTGCCTAGGAGCCAAAAAGCAGTTTGGAGAATCAAGTGTCCCGTTAAAAAAGTAACAGTGACATAGGACATCTCAGTGTTGTGCCAGATAATTTCACTTCTGCTGTTGACCACTAGCATATTCTTCTTTTAGCCAATAAAAAAAGGTAAGAAATACAGTTTAAAAAAAACAAGGATGAGCTACTCTTTGTAACAGATGCCCATTTTCGCTGGTAATGCCAGTGTAAAAAGGTTAAAATGTCATTCTTATGGCTTGACCATAAGAAACCTTGAAATGCAAAGACAAGAGAGAAAGCATGAACAAACAATGAAGGAAAACACTGAAGTCTACTTTTAATTATTTCAGGGTTTTTTTCCAGATCAACTGAACTGAAAGCACAGCTTGTGTTGTGATGTAACAAGGCCAACTGAAAGTCTATGTCACTTTTTTCCTCAATTCACTCAAATGTTCTGTAGGATACAGCACTCAAAGAATGACACGCTGCAAAAATCAACAGCGGAAATACTTGTTTACAACTGCAGTAAGGAAAATAAATACTTAGACGGATATCAAGCAGTAGGGGGAACAATGTTCAATTTCTACTTTAAAATTTCTTAGCGTGGTTAGTTCTGTATGCTGATGAACAGTTTCAAAAATGTTCAGACACTTTAATAAAGCTATCATAATTGTCTTCTTTACAGCTTTGTGTTTCTCAAACCCATTGCCATCCTATTAACCTATTTCCATGTGCTCTGTGGCCATCACAGGCCATGTGCTGGATGTCCTTTTGTCCTGAGCAAAAAAATCCAGGCCATCCTTTCATACAGTAACTACTTTCCCCTGGAGGTAAAGGGAAGCAGCAGTGTTTATAATGACTTTAAATATCCTATCAAGGTCTTATGATGGATTGACATTCGCAATGCAGAGAATAGCTGCCTGTTTACTGTTAACTGAAATGCAAGGAAGGTGAGAGACACAGCAGTGTTCCATCCGCATGAATACAGACTATTCTAGTGTCTGTCTGTTGCCTTGGGCGTGCTATTCAGTAACATAGGACACATTATGTAGCGCCTACAACATAATTCTTTTTTGTTAACAGCTCAAAAGATAAAACGACAACAATGAAGTTAACAAAAGATTTATGAACCATTAAAGGAAAAAATCTAAGAAACTGGAAAGGCAAAAACATTTATGTCTCTCTAAAAAAAAAAAAAAATACAAATAATGAGAGTCATTTTTTATTTTTGCAAGATATAGCATGTGCCTGCTTTCTAACAGGCTGTGTGAAAAATACAGCTGTTATTGCTGCCCGTGTCTGAGTGACACAAAGGGATTGAGGGGGACTTAATTATAAATGAAAGGAAGGCACTGTGTATGAACCAAATCCTCACGGTGATGCACTACAAATGAACCCAGGTCTGTGGCCCAGGTAATGGGCCGTGGGGTTTCTGATGCTGCTGAGAGGCAGTGGCAGTGGAAAACGGAAAGAGGGGGTTGAGACATGAACCATGAGTGAGAGTGAGCAGTGAAACCATGACAGAGCTGTCCATGTAGCCTAATGGAAGCCACATCCTTTTTCCTGTTTTCTTGTGCATTAGGGTCTCCTGTCTTCTATCCCTGATTGACCTGGTAGCTGCTCCAGCCATCTAAATCTCAACAGGCCTGTTCACAGCCACTGCTTTTAACACCAGATTCAGAAATATCTTTAGCCTTCAAAAAGACTTTTGCAAAACTTTCTCCAAAGTTATAAACTGTGCATTTCACCGCTTCCACCACTCTTAGTTATATCCGAATGCCTCAGACAATTCACAGCTCTAGGCACATAGAACTGAGGGATGGGAGGAGAGGAGAGCTCGCCCAGATAAAAGAACACCACAGAACCACAGATACCACAACAGCTCCAGATAGGATTTCCCACCTGCAGGTAATGATCTATGATAACTTTGACCTTCAAGTGTCCTAACCCGCCACAAAGGCAGAGGGGAATGGCAACAAGCCTAACATACCTGGCTTCAGTCCATATGATTTCTTTAACACTGTATTGCTTTGTTCAAAACTGCCATCTCTGCCTGCATTCACGCTTCAGTTGTGAAGCTTTGTGATATCTCCTGACATAACTGATCAATTAGCGTAATAGGTGCCTTGCTGAGGTGCTCCAGGTGAGAACTAGATGCCGATGTCACAAATTAATCACCTGAGTTAGCCTAATTAATTAAGCCTCTGGTGGAGGTTGATAACGACTCTCCCAGGAGCCTCTAAATTGGTGGTCCGCATCTGTGACGTTTTGAGTTTTCAGATAAAGACTGTAGCTAACAAGAAGCATATGCATACTCTGTGGTCGGATGCAGCCATGCCTTTTAACAGTCTCTTCCTGAAAATAAAAGTAGCTTACACGCAGAAGTAGCATGCATGCGTATATTTATTGTTCAGTGTGGATCATATTGAATTAAACTGTAAATTGAAGCCTATGTTAGTCAAGTGATGGCTCTCTTATGTGACTAAGATCACTGAAGGTGAGCATTATCCATTTAGTAGACCTGCACATCTGATTTCTGATCTAGATAAGAAAATGACATTTGAGCTTTAGTTACACAATGTATACAGGGATTAAACAGTTAACATTATACAATTTTATCTGTTAGCCCTTTTGCCAATATTTGAATTAAACACTCATTAATTAAATGTTCCAAATCCTTATGGGCCTTACGGTGCCATGGATTCAGCAGTGCAGAAATTAACTTCATTTCCCTATGCATTCATCACTCAGCCACACTATTGTTTCCTTTGCAGGGCATCAGAGGATTTTGAGGGCATCACTTGTTAAGACACAGGGTATCACCTTATGCCCATCACAAGGCTGACTCATAAACACAGAATTAGATTCACACATACGTTGGTCCCATTTATAGTTTCCTAATAAGCATGAGGTCATTATAGAAAACAAGTAATCTAGTTGAAAAAAACAAAGGTTTGGCGTGAGGTGACAAAGGACTACCAGTACTGCATTAAAATCATCCCTTTTTGCCATATGTTCATTCCCCTATGTCTACGTCCGTTATAATTTTGTCCAATGCAAATTCTTTTAGTCTACCATGGCCTGAATTATTTTTTGGAAACTGCTACAATTAATTTCAGATATCTCCTTCCACAATAAAACTGCTTTTTGTGGCACAGCAGTGCAAGATCTGATGAATTGCACTGGGCTCAGGACATACAGAGTCCTGAGTCTAACTGTAGTTATGCTCACCAACAGAGGCCCTCATCTCTCAAGGAGACCATCTCCCCAGGAAAACGAATGGTTTACCCACAGCAGGGGTTCTATTCGGGCTGCTCTCACGACAGACAAGCACCACCTTGTGTTGTACTGTTGTACTGCACACATACAAAGAATAATCACTGCATGGCACTGATAACAAAAGTTCATGCCAAGGTATTTTGTCTACTATGAGGAGTAAATACAATATCAAAACACTGTAATTTTATAATATATATATAAACATTGCAACTTAGTGCACAACAGACTGACAATTATGCTAACTAGGATTATGGATTTAGATACAAGTGTTATAGTTTCTCCCAAGGAAAATTCCACATACTGCAGGTCATGATGACTCTTTTGCTCATCTGGCTCTCCATCATTTTCCAACTGCTACAGGGCATTTCCTGAATTGCATGTAAAACCCGCTTTTCATTCATACAGGTAACAGCCTCATTAGTCTACCCCCTACCCATACATAGCCCTCCCTTCACCCCAAGGCACCTGCCGTTTGCCACAGGTGGGCATGTAATTGCTCTGTGGCGTGGTCATGTTCTGAGTAGTTAGGAGAGAGAAGCCTCACTAATGAGGCTGCTTACTGTGTTGCTTCTCCACTGCTGAGAAATCTATGTGTCAGTGAGTGTGGGTGGGCAGGTGTGTGGCATCACATACATCTAGTACAGTATACAATTGTGACACACAAAATAGCTGTTTACTGCTTTGAGACAGAAAAAAAACTTTTCCAAAACATGGCTAAAAGTGTGATGGTATATGTGAGTCTAAGAGGAATCCATGCATTTCCGCACTGCTTAAGGAAGACTAGTTAAAAAAAAAAAAAACGTATAACAAGGTAGACTTAAGCATGTAAAAACACCTGTTCATTCTATAGCATTCTATATTATTATTGCAGTGAATCTAAGACCTTGCTGGTACATCACTACAAGTCTGGGAAGACCTTCTCCTTCAGTGGTTTTTCTGTATTATTTTTTTTATTTTAAACCTAGTACACCAATATTGAAAAAATCTCAACTGTGAAAAAACATATGGAATAATGTACTAACAAAATGTTAAATGACCCAGAATGTTTTATATTTTAGGTATATTTAGCGTTTCAACTAGGAATTGATAAAATCAACAACAGCAATTTCATTATCGAGTCATTGTGCTGCACGATAATGATTGACTCACTATGTCACGGAGCTGTTTAATTCTTCTGCAGAGCTTTGTCAACACTGGCTAGCTGAAATGAAATTGTTGCAAAAACTCCAATTATGGAGGGAGTTAGCGGCGGAAGAGGCAGAGCAGAAACATAACTGATGCGGAGGAAACAGCGTTAGCCTCAGGAGGAACGTAAACAGCTCTGTAGCGGAAGCTAAGGGCTAGGCTAGTGTTAGCAATGGGAGGAATTTAAACAGTTACAACAACAAACTCGGTAGGTGGTAGTCAAAGTCAGAAGATGAGAGAAGTAGTAGCTGTCAACAGCTTGGCCCTGTGAGCACCGGTCGTTAACACAGATGCACAGTCCACCTCCTTTGCTCTTACCACAATCATGGGTGTGATCATTCTGGTGGATCTGGTGTGTCCTGCTTGTTGTACAGCTGTGTCAGGATCATAAGTATGCAGCCTGGTTTCACTCCTGATCATCACACTGCAGTTATGTACAAATTGTCACATCCGTGGTCGCGCTTGTCACCGATAAACACTCGACTACCAAAGTGGGCCAACCCCGCTAGGCATCTTGTAATACTTGGTTAAAGGAGTGGGGCTGTGACTGAACTGCTTGTGTAGCCGGAGAGGGCCAGCCCTGCTTGGCCCCAACCTACACTCGACTACAGGACCAGGGCAGCGACTGCCGTGCTGATTAATCTATAAAAATAAGTTTAATGCAGTCCTAGATATAGTTTCGATTTTGTCTAAAGCAGCCGCATTTAACTTTAATCACTGTTTTCCACATTCATATCATTGTCTCATCAGATTCACAATGTAGCCAGTGGTTCTCAATTCACAGGTGTACCTCTATTAGTGCTACTACAACTACTGTACAAAACATATGGCAAGAAACAGATTAAGTAACAGAAGGGAGACTTCATTATTACTTTAATAAATGAAGGTCAATCAATCCCAATAATATCAGGAACTTTGAATGTGCCTTTAAGTGTAGTTGGGAAAACCACTAAACACAATAACAAAACTGCCTCTAAGAATGATCATGCCAAGAAATGAAGACCAAGTGCTACCGCTGCTGCAGAGGAGAAGTTCCTTAAAATAACCAGTTTTAGAAACTGCTGAAGGTATGCTGATGGCATGTCCAAAACTTTGACCGATAGCATATTTTATTGTATCAGACAACTAGCTTGACATATTTACTACAGCAAGCATTTTACTGGCGTGTATTTCTGCCCCCAGAGAGAACTCAGCACTGGCGTCACAACACACTACAATGAGATACGTTGATTTATAGTTTATGAAGGGTAAATGATCAAGTTGCAGTTCTGTTGAGACTGTGTGGGTAGTTCAAAAGGTGTGTAGTGTAAAACAGTGTCAAAGTACTCACTAGTGGTGCCTGGCTTGTCAGTGGCCTCGCCCTGAGTGCTGCTCTTGGCCAGCTCCTCTGCTGCAGGGTGGTGCTTTCTGGTTGCCACAATGCCTGGAGCTGCAGTCAACTGAGCTGGAATCTGGAGGTCTGCAATATCCCACAGAGGATCAGTTACTGACAACCGATAATCCTTTTGTGTGTATGTGTGTGTGTGTGTGTGTGTGTGTGTGCGCGTGTGTGTGTGTGTATGCACTTCTGAAAGTGTTGAAATTGATGTTCTAGAATGTCTGCCATGAAGTCAGTGTGTGTTTGTGTGTCAAAACAGGCCACAGTGGACCTTTCAAACAAACTGTAATTATCAGCAAAATACAGCTCTGATTTTGGAATTGTTGGGAAGTACTGATGGAGTGAAATAAGCAATCAAATACCAGATCAATCCATCACTTATTGTTTAGGGTTAGTTTGATATCCAGTGTCAGACTTACTAGTCGCTTTTATTTTTCAGTAGTCCTCATTTATTTCTTCAAATATATATTACTTTGACTTAGATGAGACAGAAATTAGCAGGTTGTGCATATAATTTGGTATATTTACAGCTGTATTTGTTGCAGACCTTCATAAATATGCACTGTCCCTAATAAATAAATGAATGATCAGTGTGGTGATTATTCAGTTTCTACTCAAGTTAAAAGCTTAATTTTCAACCCTGTCAATAGCCAGTTACCTGGTATACCCTTGTCTAGCTTCAAACTGTCATCATCACTTCAACTGTGAACAATCCAGCTTAAAAATCCATTAAGAGTCAAATTCTATTTCTCTCTCTGTTTGTACATATAAATTCACATATGACATTTGATGACAAAAAAAACATCTAGAATTAAATATTATGCACTACCTTCTTTTTTCACTCTGTACAGCAGTATTTTTCATAATTATGTTGGCACCTTATGTTCTTCCACACAGCAAAAATGCAAGCAGGAAATTTGCACAAAGGCAAAACACGCATAACATGACGGAGACTAAATGTGACACATAACGAGGTACTTCTGGAAAGAAAGCCTCATGAAAATGAGGACTGTGTACCTAAAAGGACTACATTCTGTCTTATAGACATGGCTTGAGTCTGAAAAGTCTGACATGCAAAAATTTTTTGTAAATGTTGTCGCAAGTGAAACATCACAACAAACCTAAACACTGTTTATCTTTTTATGCCTTATCCATCTAATCCTTATATCCAAGAATCATGTTTAAAAGAATATTTGTATACATGCTTAAATTAAGAGCAAAATAAACAAGATGAAAGATATAATTCACACTGGTTATTTTTGTTAACCTACTCTATGCTATTACAATCATTTTGAGCTAGAAATCAATCACATTTTTTAAGCTGAGATTTGCAAGAGGGCGACCTACACACAGCTTGTAAGGTGAACAAACCAGCATCGCAAAAAAGAATGATGAGATGATGTATCATATCATTTTTGTCATTTCATTCTACCAACTGGGGACGCAGTAAAAGAGATTGTGACTTATTTTTAGCCCTACACCCAAGTTTCAGGGCACGCAATCCCCTGAAAATTAGATATTTCAACTCATCATCTTGTGATATTTAAGCTTTTTGACAATTTTTCATCATCAGGAAATAAAATCTCTCAAGTTTCAGCATGGAGCACTGTAACAAGTGGTCATCAGGCACAGCTGGGCTAAACGTCAGCTTCATAGAAGGACCTTGACTCGAAGATGAAATATTTACACTGCTGTGTTCCTCCACTCAGGCAGTTGACATCTGCCTCTGCAATATTCATTTAGCATCCCGTGCTTTTAGTTCCTAAAAGAAAATCAAAAGCAGCCAATTGACTTCAGAAAATTGCTTCCTCTTTGATAAGTTTCCTGTTTGATATGAAGGAGTCAGGCCTCTGTGGCCCTCAGGGGGTTGGCCTGTGCTCTCCGTCGATCATGTTGTAAAGGAGAAATCAGGTCTTGTGCAGTTCAACTTAAAAAAATAAAAAATAAATAAAAAAAAAACCCTTGCAAAAACAAGGTCAAGAAAGTTTTTACATACAAGATGAAAACTGTAGCTCACAAGATCATGAAGCAAAAAACATTTTGTTATTTTTATATATTAAGTTTTCCAATATTTGACTTCTGCCATATAACAAATTAAAACCCTTCCGTTTAAAAGTGGAGAGTATAATTTAACTACATATGTATGCACATGATACTTTCTGAATAAGCCTAACTCACATTTACTGCGGGTCCACTCAGCACTGCTTGGGGCCGTTTGCAAAGTATATGGATGCAGAGTACAGAGTTGTCAGCTTATACAGAAGGTAGCGTCTGCAACTGCAGAGCCTCGGGCATCCCTCCTTTCTGTGCCATATACTATGCCATAAAAACTGATTCCTCTATCAAGCATTGTGAGGCTAACCTACGGATTATTCACCCTAAAAGTACATTTCTATTCCACGGAACAACCTATCAAACATGGGAAACGTGAGAAAGAGACAAAACAGGGCAGGAACAAAAAGCAACTGTAGAGTGGCTCATGGTCACTATTTGAGTAAATCAAATAACAACACTTTAGTCTATTAATATCGGCAGGTTGGCTTTTCTCTTGGTGCAGTGAAGTGGCAATGAAAAATTTATTTGGAATGTCAGTGTTTTGATTTTTCTCAGTGAAAAATTTCAATTGTGCCTCATATGCACAATACAGATGAATTTTAGCCACTCAGTAGAGCTAGTTAGAATGAATTTGCTCTAGTTAGAATTGATCATCTTACCTCTCTTTTTCCACACCTCCTTGATGTCTTCACACATGCGGTCAAACTCGGGGTCCAGCTCAGAAGCAAATATAGCATGGGCTGTGTCCTTTAAACTGCACGCTCGGTGCCTGATCACCTTGTCTGGGGAAGAAGACAAAGACTCAGTTCACATGCATACTGAAGGATACATCATTAGCAACACTATATTTCTGCAATGTTTAGTGTTTTTTAATGGTAGTTTTTCCATTCATAATCAGAAGGCCTGTACTTTTCATCTTGATGTTCTTCACATTCTGTCACATATGACAGACAAGGGATCAGTTGAGCTAGCCCACCCCTATGCACCGTATGTGTGAGAAAAGAGATTATAGCATTTTCCCACAGTTTGAGTAAAAGAGACTAGCTGGCTGGATGGTGGGAAACGCAAGCATGCAGAACACATATTTAAGCCAGCACCACTTCAACAACTCAAGCAAACATATAGACACACTCACACACACGTATATAAAATCCAGCTGTGCTAATTTACATTGCTGTTGCAAATGTGTATGATTCCTTAATGAAAACATGAGTGATCAGGCAAAGTACATTTCTTTTATCTAAAAAATGTGATTCAAATTAAACTATGAGGCTTCTCAAAATAGCACCATCAAACAAAAGATAACTGTAAATTAACAGTAAAGAAAATATTCAGATGGTCCCTGATCAAAAGTTTGCATACCTTAAGTTCTTAATACTATGCATTACCCCCTTTAGCGTCAATAGAAGCTTGTAGTCCTTTGTGATAGTTGATGAGTTTTCTCAGATGGTGAAGAAGCTAATTTTTTTTGGCAAAAATCCTCCAAGTCCTGTAATTTCTTGGGCTGTCTTGTATGAACTGCACATTTGAGATCTCCCTGAAGTGGCTCAATGATACTGAGGTCAGGAGATTGTGATGGCCACCCCTTAATTTCAGAACCTTCATTTTTTTCTCTGCCTTGGCCTTGTGTTTTGGGTCATTGTCATATGATAACATCCAAGTGCATCCCATGCATAGCTTTTGGGCTGATGAGTGCAAATTATACGCTAGCATTTCTGATAACATGTTGCATTCACTTTGCTATCAATTTTAACCAAATGGTGTACAGATGGTGTACTTTTCATCACAGGCTTTTTAGACTTGGCTTATCTGTACTTTACGGTTTTGACCATAAAGTTCAATTCTGGTTTTATTGCTCCAAATTATTTTTTTCTATATGTTTTTAGACTTGTCTAGGTTTGGCACATTGTAAGCGGGCTGTTATGTGGCATTAGTGTAGTAATGGTTTTGTTCTGGCAACCTGACTGTGTAGCTCATTTTTCAAGTGCCTCGTTATTGTGCATCTTGAAAACAGCCACACCACTTTTTTGTAGAGAAGCCTGTATGTCAGCTGAAGTTAGTTGTGGGCTTTTCTTTGCATCTCGAACAATTTTCCTGGCAGTTGTGGCTGAAATTTTCATTGGTCTGTGGCTTGATATCAATAGACCCTCTCATTTTTCCACTTCTTTCTCAGAATTTGAACAGTACTGACTTTAACCACTTTCTCTCACAGGTCCTTTGACAGTTCTGTTACTTTCCCCATCGCTCAGAATCCAGCGGTCAGTTCATTGGATGAAATGTGCAGCAGTTCGTCAAGAGCCCAGAGACTCACTGACCTTTTATACATACACACTAACTAACAACAAGCAAACAGATCACAGGTGTGGACAGTTACTCTCAGGAGTGATTTAAACCTGCATGTGTCAACTTGTGTGCTTATTATTCTGCCAAATCTTCAAGTGTGTATTGACTTTTGATCAGGGCCATTTGGATGGTATTGCTTGTCATTATATAGTGACAGAGTGAATCAGGAGCATGAGACACCATTTTCACACATTGAATCCAGTGAAATACTGTGGCATTGATTAAACTTATTAAAGCAGTGCTAAAATAAATGTGAGCTGAAAGTAAAGCTATAAGTACAAACATGGATAAAATTGTTGGTACCTTCTGTAAATGACAAAAACTCACAATGGTCACAGAAATAACTTGAATCTGACAAAAGTAATAATAAATAAAAATTTTATGAAAATCAGACATTGCTTTTGAATTATAGTTCAACAGAATTATTTTTAAAAACAAACTCACAAAACAGGCCTGGATAAAAATGATGGTACCCCTAGAAAAGACTGAAAATAATTTGACCATAAGGACATGTTCAACCAAGGTGTGTCCTCTAA
>JAQQAE010014618.1:0-12322 GCA_029823295.1 Pseudamia nigra
ACACACACACACACACATATATATGTATGTATATATATATATATATACACACACACACACATATATATGTATGTATATATATATATATATATATACACACATAAATATAATTTTTCCATACATGGACAGTTAAATCAGGAATCATTACAAGAATAGCCGAAGAATTAAACCAATCAGTTAAGTCACTAACAACATCTGCACCAGTGACACCTTTGTATGTTCCTATCTTCTAGCAGAATTCTATCAGTACCTGCGTGGCATCACTGTGTTGAGACCCATCCAGAGCTTGTTGAGGGTCTGCAGGATGCGGCGTGGTACAGCGGGTTCCAGCAGCAGAGCCATACTGGTTGTGAGGGCCTCCGCATATGGGATGAGGTCTGCTGGTGAAAGCAGTGTTAAATGCTCCAGGATCCGCATCACCCTGGGACTGCTGGAAGGCAACTTCTGGAACGCTGTGGGGAACAGAATGATAAAGCTGAAGTACCCTTATGGCAGAGAAAAGGTAACAGACTTCATCCTGACATCAGATTTCACACCCAAAGAAGTGTGATGACAAGACAAAGATATCCAGCTAAAATGTTACAGTCAACATCAAGACCACATAGCATTCTGTCATGAAACTGAAACCTCTTTACCTCCTACCACTAAGCTGAGCTAAAGATATAGATCTGAAAAGCACCGATAAACATTAACCTGCACAGAGGTAACTGAACTCCATCAAGGATCTGTACAAAAGATGAGCCATTTGCAGCATAATCCTCTAAACCCCAAGGAATAAGCATTGAGATAAGATTTCAGTTCAAGGGTTTCATTTCTAAGTGTCAAATATAGTATCAGGCATCTTTCTCCTCAAACAATACTAGCTACACATAATCGTACCACGATGGGTCCTAGTGCTACACCACCAGTCAGTGCTTTGGGCTTCTGCCAGGGCATCTCAAACTCCTTTTATTTTAAACCAGTGAGGCTCATCTGGCCAACAGCATTATGGGAACGCTTCTCACAGGTTGATGAACATTCTGCTAGCTTTGTACCTCATGTCTCCAGGTTGTTAGAAAGTCTTACATTCACATTCACTGTTATTTCTTTATTTTGATTATTTCCAGCATTGTACACTGACACTGAAGACATACAAACTATGAAAGACCATGTGTGGAATTATGTAGTTGAGTGGAGTTGTTAAACAACCCAGAATGTGTCATACTTTAGATTTAAGTAGCCAATGTGCTTATTTAGTTAGTTTTGCACACTCATAGCATTCTCTGATTCATAAACTAGTGACCTGGACGAGTTTGTGTGCCTTGTCAAGACTTAATTTCTTGTCTTCTTAATGTACTTTAGACCATCAGTTGTCGTGTGCAGAATCAATGACCCTATTAGGGCTACTACAAGTAATGTACAAGTCCATATTATGGCAGCAAATAATCAAGTAAAGAGAAAAGACAGTCCACTATTATTTTAAGAAATAGTCAGTCAACCCTCAAAACCCCAGCACTTAAGGAGGCACGAAATGGAGAATATTAATTCTTGACAAGGCACACCTGTGACCTGAAAACCATTCCAGGTGACTACCTTGTGATTCTGATGAGAAAGCACCAAAGTGTGTGTGTGCAAATCTGTCAAAGCTAAATGTAGCCACTTTGGACAATCTAAGGTCATTTTCACACATAATAGTCCAGTAGATTCAGTATGATATGGGTTACAACATTCAGCTGGTCCGAGTATGTTTTCACAACAAACCGAACATTGTGAATAACATATCATCGGTCGCGTGCCAAGAATCTAGCTCCTCAAACCAAGGACACGCTCCTGAACTGCCACTTCTTCTATACATGTCACGTACTTTTATACATTGTTGGTGAAGTTCTTTAACCTTTGTGTGGCACTGCTGTGTTGTACGGGTGAATCCCACAGCCTCTATTTGAATTAGTCTGGAAACGTCATTGTTCTTGTGAATGCATACCAGAAAGTTAGGTTATATTTTTATTTCACTATATCTCTATCAGAGCTTTTACCTCATCCTCACTCAAAAGCTGACTGCTAGCTATTTCTCCTATCTGCTGTGCTACACACACCTTTCTTTTAGCTGTCTTTACCCACAGTGCCCTTTGTTCCAGTAGTTTCCCTGCATTTGGTTCAATAGAAGTGGACCTAGAACTACGTTTTTAGGCGGAGCAGAGTTCACTTCTTTGATCCACACCAGCGTTTGATTTCAGTCACACCTCCAAACGAGCTGGACTTTACAAGCAAATGAACTAGTTTTATTAAACAGGTCTGGTGTAAATGCATCCAAAAATGATAAACATGTTTTGATGTCTTCAGTATTAATGTACAATGTTGAAAATAATGAAATTAAGAAAAACAATGAAAGAAGTTGTGTCCAAATTTTTGACTGGTAGTGTATACAGTGATGACTGTTCTGCTACGTTATTTTGTCATATTTCTGCTAGTCATGGGACACAACTGAACTACGTTTCCAATGGCTTATTCCCCAGGAGCAGTAGTAACAGTAATGATTTTCAGACAGTCATCAGAAAGGCATAGCAGCTCTAATTTCACAACTGTTCTCCCCCACTCTGTGTACAAATCTCTTTCCTTTCCCTCTCACCTTGGTGGAGCTGGCTCTGACTGTATCTGCATGTGTTACTGGGGAGCATCATCTTCCTCAGCAGCGGCAGCGTCCCGGTTACTTCCTCTTCACAAACCCAGTCCTCCACTAAACACAGGTGGGGGTAGTTGGTGGCAAGAAGCCTCAGAAGGGCAGAGTGCAGTCCTTAAAGCAGTGATTCAAAGGTTATTATTGAAAAAAAAAAAAAAAAAAAAGAAATAGAACAGATTAGGTGTGAAAGACGCCTTTGTGACTTGAAATATAACTAACGATAACTAAAAAAGTGTATTGTGTTTATGAAATTAAAGTTATACAGGAACTGTCGTTAGCTTTGATCTTTGTTCGTTTATTTAATACACAAGCAAAGTTTTCTAACTGAATATAAAATCAATCTTCCAAATTTTTAGTAGTTTTGTGCAAGCAGATGGCAAAAGCACATCATGCATCTGTGCAGAAAATCTATCCGTATGGCATGGCAGCAAGAGCTGGACAAAGTGCCAGAGTCCAATACCCCACATTACAAAAAAATGGTAAAACTAACATCAAAACTAGTGAAAAACACACTACAAGTATTTCAAAAATAACAACTAAACTCACAAACTTTAAATCTAATTAGAACTAAACATAAACACACTAGGTCAAAACAAAACTACCGTACGTACAAACTAAAACAAAAAACATAGTTGAGACTAAAATGGTTTGTGGAATTTTTACTGTATTATCAATTTGATATTTGTAAAATTTCTGATTTTTTTAATTCACCTTTGTTGATTCACTTTATTATTTTAGTTATTCAAGTTCATTTTATGGATATTCTGCTCATTTTCTGAATCATTTTCTCAATTTTTGGTCATTTTCAGGATATTTTGTTTATTTTATGAATCGTTTTATTCATTTTTTGAATATCTTGTTCATTTTGTGATCATTTTCTTCCCTTTTGTTCGTTTCTGCTGGTTGTTGTTGATTATTTTGTTAACTATGGTTTGTTTTCTGGATATTTTGTACATTTTCTGGATCATTTTGTTCCTTTTTGGTCATTCTCAGTATTTTTTTCATTTTGTGGCTCATTTTCTTCACTTTGTTAGTTTCTGTCAACTGGTGGGGATTATGTTATTAATGTCGAGTCATTTCAGATTATTTGCTCATCAAAAAAAAAAAAAAAAAGAACAATATATCCCACAAATGAATCAACAAGGAAATTCAAATTAAAAACAGAAACATTGTAGGTATGGTTCTGGCTTTAAGATCATCAAAAAAGAAAAGATGAACAAAAAGTATCAAAATAATCAGGAAAATCAACAAAAATGCACAAAATAATATATAATTTCACCAAATAAATGAATCATTACACAAAACTGACAAATTAAACAAATAAAATGAACAAAAAAAAAGAAAAAAAAATCCCATAAGATGAATAAATCTACATTTTCTCAACAGGGAAATTAAAGTACAAACTGACCTGAAGAGAAACATAAGGCGCAGCTGTGGCTTTAAAGCATCTAGAGTTAGTGGGACCAAACTCAACAAAATGGGAATAAAACTGGATTTAGATCTAATGATTAAAACTGTAAAAATTCAAGACAGAACTCTGAATGACGTCTAAGGCTTTATATTTCAGAGTGAAACTGAGAAAAATTACTTTATAAATGTTTCATTCATTGTCTTTTTCATTTTCTGGACACGCTTCTTTTTGTATTTTGGTTCATATTTTTCAGTCTTGTGATTATTTTGTTCATTTTGCTTTTATTTTCATTAATATCCTGGGTTATTTTAGACATTTTTCAGTCTTTTGTTCCATTTTGCTTCTACTTTTGTCCGTTTCTATTCAATTTGTTAATTTTTTCTGTTTTATTCATTTTTTCAGTGTTTTTCTTCATTTATTTTTTAATCCCTTTATAAAACAATTTTCTTTACCAATTTCAGTCAATCAAATGATGGGTGAAAAAGCCCAAAGTGCATTCATTTTGCTTTGGTTTATGCTTGTTTGGGAAGTTACATATAATTTACTTGTAATTTAAGTATAAAATTCAACTTGTTCTCTCTAAAATGGAACATGGATGCTAATCACAAAATAAAGCAGTCTTATAATACAGCTTTAACTTTGTTTTGACCAAATGTGGCGCAGTATACTAGTCAACCAAAAATTTGAACATGGAGATAAAACCAAATGTAAATTTCATGCCTCACCTCCCAGTTCCTGCTGCAGACCCTGGGCCTGAGTTACCAGGTACTTAATGGGAATCTGGTCCATGAGGGCTGCAGAGTAGGACTTGGGCTTCCTCTGCATGAGGGCTAAAAAAAGAAGAAGAAACAATGGTGAGAAGAACAAAGAAACTGCAAGGGACATTACATAAAAGCAAAGGGAGTACAAGGCAGAGCGTAAGTGTTTTATTTGGCAGTGTAAGGACACAAGAGCCGCTGTGCCGAAGTGTTAGAGGAGCGGAGGTGATTTTTCATTGACGTGGGTTGATTACCACTGCTGATGTGCTTCATTACTCCTTCCTTGGCGGCTGCAGGAGCACTTGGGTAAACAGAGCAATTAAAGAGATGGGCATAAAGGCTCACATAAATCTGGCCTAATGAAGGGCAAGCGGAGAGCTCGTCATGGGAGAGAATAAACACTGACTAGGCTAACTGCTAATGCTCAATCTAACCTACAGCCGTCCTAGTTAGCTTAGCTCCCGCAGCCATTGCACTTGGCTTTTTGTCAGCCCTCCATTTATTCTCTAGGAACAACAAAAGGACAAATAACAGCAGATGCAGAGTGAGAGTGCCTTCTACAACTTAGCAGAGGACACAAGTTGTGTCATTCCATGGAGACAACAACAGATGCACTTAAGGCAGGAAGAAAAGAAAAGTGAAGACATAAAAACACAAAGGCAGGCAGTGGGACAAAATGTATTTTTACACTTCTCACAGTAACAATACAGATTCTTCACATTGTGTTTTGTGCTGTTAAACTGTGCAGTTGGACATTTGTCTCTAAATTAATGCAGACCATCTGAGCTTCTTTGTTTTCCTCAGCAACACTTTTACCACTAACAGACTAAAGAATTAAGCTAAAAATGTGCTTACACTTCAGTATTGTTTTGAACCACTGCTATAAATCTGACTTCCTGTACATCAGAGTTCAGAAGGTGATGTAGCTAAAGACAAACTTGCAGGAATATTAATTGTATGAAGTTACGATTTCGTACATAGGTCCACATACTTTCGTGTCTACTTGACTGCCTGAAAATGGTTGGCCCAATTTACTTGAAATGTGCAATGTTTATTGAGCACTTAAAGGTCTTCATCAACTTCTTTTGAGCAGGGGGCATTACTGCTTGTACAGAAAAAACCTCCATGGGCCTTATGTTCCAAATCACGCAGTGTGGCAAAGCGTGAAGACGGTTAGAGCATACCCATCTTGTGACAGAATAAAAATGATATACTTCTCTCAGTCACTTGGGTATTTATCACTGCATTTAGTTATATTTTTTCTTTATTCACACAGTCAAATGGAGTACGTCATGGGTTAAAGAACTGACAAGTGGGCCAGGATGAGTATATCCAACCTGGATGTCATATTTAATAATGATGGAGACAGAGCACCATCAGCTGATGAGTATTAAAGGGAATGGTGCAAACAACTCTGATTAATTCGTTATACATTACGTAAAAAACACTAGACCGATATGGGTTTAAGGGCCGATACTGATTATTAGTAGTTAAGGAGGCCGATGACCGATATTTGGAGCCGATATTCATTTGCAGTAAAAGTGTAAAAAAAACTGGCATAAAAATGTTGAATAATACAAACACTTAATTTGGTTTAAATGCCTAGAGCATGTTTATTTAACCAAACAAATAGAAAATAAATAGCTCCAGAAGTGCATGGATCCTAGACTCACAAGTTATTGCAGTAGTCGTGAGCTGTAGAGTTTTTCATGTGACTTTCATGCAAACACACACTCTTCTCCACATTACGTACATTCAACCCATTGCTAATACATAGTCTGCTGAGTGTTTACAGCCAGACCGGACAACTAATGTCATGGTATAAACTAATCAGCCTCCACCTTAGCGCGTTTCCCTACAAGAAAACAAGAGTGAATTGAGTTTACGTGCTCCCTCTCAACCACACACATATACTTTTATCATCACAAACTGTTTGACTGTCAATATTATCAGCACCTTCTTTCAAGTAATTCACAGACATGTCGGGAGGTACATTACCAGCACCTAATGTTTGCTCTGCTCTATTCTGCTATACACTGTAATGTTAGTCGACAGAGCACTGGGATGTTTATTACAATTTCGGGAGAGTTTTCTGCGTTCACCTTTGGCTCGTTTGCGCTCTCCAGAGCTTGTACACGTGAGAAAACACTACTTCTCTGCCGCGTGTGTGTGTGTTTGTGTGAGGACACACATGGCTTACACATACTGTGTTGCTTAACCAATCAGATGGCACCGTGGGCAGAACAATGCTGGAGACAGAAGCGGCAGGAGAGAGAGGGGGGCGGCTAAGCCGAAATAACCCAGTTTCTAATTGATTTCTTGATATCGGCCGGACTGATTTTAAAAAAACACCGATACCAATACATGTCAAAATTCCAAATATCAGCACCGATAATTGGTCGACCTCTAAAAAACACTCACCAATAGTTAAGCTGATAAACTCTACCTGTTTGGACAATGAGCCAGGCAGATGGCCATTAGTCACCCTGACAAGATACCAAACCTGACCTGACCACACCCCCATTGATCATACACTTTGGACTGACTGTTCACTTTAGATTTCCAAACAAAGCCTCCCATCTGGCTGAACTGATTTGATGTACTTAAAATTTGACCACTACAGTATCTCGAGTATAAACCTTTGGAATAGGAAGCATTACAGCTTGGAACAAGGAGTGACTTTAAAAAAAGCACTCAGTATTCTTTGAATCAACAGAAGCCTTTTTCAGTGAACACCTCATGATCGTGGGCGACTGAACAACCTGCACTTATTTGTTCAACAGCAGCAAAACAACATATTATACAAACTCTCCAGATTACTAACCAAATGTATTACAGCAAACAGATGCAAAAGAATCAGTGTAAACAGACTAACAAACCACCAGCCTAGCATCCATTAATGCTAGTAGCCCTGTTCATCTCTGTAAATGGCCAGTGTGACAATAACCTCTGCATTAGGTGGTACTTGGTGAATTGAAAATGACTGGAGTAGTGGATTAGGAAAGTCCAAACAGCACTTTTGTTTTCTTGTCATGACACACACTGTATGACTTCCCTAAAAAACAGGTGCCAGGGTAAGAGAAAAGTTGTACGGGAAATTTGTGAACATTACAGTGTTGCAATCGACTGCCATCCTCCACGGTTGGATTATTAATGGCACATTTTGCATTTAGCCTGACAACCCTAGTTCTGTATTGAATGAGACAGCAATTTTTTCTGTCTACTTACCTAGCTGTTTTGTGCTTGCCAACAAGTTCTCTTCATAAGACAAGATGTAGTAAAGAATAAGAAGCTGGGTGGTAATGGAGTAGCGCTGTCGTCCTCCTCGACTGGCTTCCCCTTGCTGAGCCAAAAAAAACCAAACACGGACAAAGGTCAGGGACAAGCAATATAACACGCCTTCAGCTGTAATGTAAGAACCTGGAGCACAATAATTTAGCAATTAATAGAGGGTGAATTTTGCAAAATACCACTTTGTTCAAACATTCTTGAACCTGGGCTTTCTCTATGTTCTCAAAATGTATTCACACAAGAAATTCTTTAAGACAACCTGATTTAAACCTACTGTGTGGAGTACTTTGTAGATAAAATATCTAAAATCTGGTAAGCCTGCATTATACATTTACCTGAATTATGTATCAATGTGTATTATGTCAAACATTTCCACCAATAGCTAACTTCTAATGGGTCATTTATTATTGTCAGTCTGTTTCTCTTGGCTGCTTGTTGATGTCACCTCTGTTAAGCAAACACATTGTGAGGCATGTAAATTGGAATGACATGGAAGTGTTGAACATATAAACCCCAGTGTAAGTTGGGATGTTGTCTAAAATGTAAATAAAAACAGAATACAATGATTTGCAAATCCTTTTCAATCTATATTCAATTGAATACACTACAAAGGCAAGATATTTAACAACCAAACTGATAAACTCTTGGGGTTTTTTTTGCAAATATTGATTCATTTTGAATTTGATGCCTACAACATGTTCCAGAAGAGCTGGGACACAGGCAACAAAAGACTGGATGGTGCAGAATGCGCAATAAACACCTGTTTGGAACATTCCACAGGTAAACAGGTTACATAATGAGACACAGGTGAGTGTCATGATTGTTGATTATAAAAGCAGCATCACCGAAAGGCTCAATCGTTCACAAGCAAGGATGGTGCGAGGTTCACCATTTGCGAACAACTGTGTGAGCAAATAGTCCGAGCAATTAAGAACAGTGTTTCTCAGTGTACAATTATACAGAATTTATTGATTTCAGCATCCATAATATCATGAAAGGATTCAGAGAATCTGGAGAAATTTCTGCAAGTAAGCTGCAAGCCTGAAAACCAACATTGAATGTTTGTGACTTTCGATCCCTCAGGCGGCATTGCATTAAAAACCAACAGCATTCTGTAAAGGATATTACCACGTGGGCTCAAGAATATTTCAGAAAACCACTGTCAATGAACAGTTTGTCACTACATCTATAAATGCAAGTTAAAACTATTCGATGCAAAGTAAAAGACATATGAACAACACCACCGGTTTCTCTGGGCCCAAGCTCATCTGAGATGGACTGATGCAAAGTGGTAAGTGTGCAGTGGTCATTGCATTCCATTTTTATTTACGTTTTACACAACATCACAGCTTTATTGAAATTGGGGATTGTACATCTGCATGATGTGAATGAAAGGTATTTTATTAAGTTACCCCTTAGTCAAAAGTTCATAAAATACAACAAAGTAGCATTGAACTATGAACTATTTTTCCTCTGTTTTGAAGGATTATTACTCATTTTTTAGTTTTGAGAAACTTCATTATCACTTTACATGCAAGACGGCACTGATCAAAACATTTTACCTAAAATTAGTAAGATATTGTTAAATATGCAAAATCAAAGATAAAAAAAATGCAATATATTAATGGTGCATTGCAGAGACTTTACTGTGAAGTCTATAATGTCAGGTCTTAATGTTGACCTACCCCAGCAGAGTTCTGAAAGACATTGAGGATCTCCTGCTCTGTGATTGGCTGGTTGGTGGCCTCTGGGTTGGCCTTGGATGCTGGAGTAAGGATGGAGTTGATGTAAGCGTCAATAAGTGGAATCAGCTGGGTATGAATGGGGGTGGTGGTCTCACAGAGCTGGCGATAAATCCAGTCCTGAATGATGGAAAGAAAACAGATTTCAGCATTTACACAGATAGCTGGTGGTCATCTCGTCACAACTGTGAGTGACTGTGTCTACCTTTATGGACACTTTGTGCTTAGTGAAGGCTCGGCTCCGCAACAGCTGGTATATGCAGTGGATCGGCAGGAATCCTGTGATGTTGGCACTCAGATTGTTGGTCACTGCAACCCTCACTGCATGGGCTGTAACCACCTGCACAACAACAATGCACAGTGAGATAGTAATACTGTATTAACTAGGGATTTCAAAAAAGTAATCTAAGACATTTTAAGTCCATTATGAAAGTAAATTCAGACACACTTCACACCTTGTTGCACTGGCACCAAACTTTGTTGATGCTCTCAAACTACAACAACACTGTATGATGGCAGGTGTTTGCTGATCGCTTCTAAAGCAACTTTCTTTTCATATGTTGATTATTTTCAAGAGGGTTCAAAGGGTGCAGTCTCTCTAGGGTCATTAAACTTGCCATTGAACTTACGTGAAAATAAGACATTATTTAAGTTATTATGTCTGCAGAGTTTTTTGAGACTGTGCCATATTAGTCTACAAAAACAATACAAAATCTGTCCTCCAAAAGCAAATTTAAAAGCAAGACTGAAGTTGATGCAACTTTATAAAAGTCATGTGAAAACTTTACATGCAAATATGTTGAACTTTTAAAAAGGACCCAAAGAAACTGATTACAAAAAACAACTATGATCAAGCTTTTCTGGATGCATTCTTCATTTTGGTTCTTATGCTCCTTCATTATTCTGTTTATTTTGTGTTCATTTCCTTTATTATTTTGTTCATTTTTGTAGTTTTTATTAGATACTTTACTCAACTTGAGTACTTATTTTTAGGAGTACTTCTACGTCTACATGAGTCATAATTTTGAAGAAACAGTACTTCTACTTGAGTACTGTTTCTACCCACCACTGATGCTAGGAGGTAATAAAGCCTATAAAATATATTACTGAATGAAATTTGCTTGACATTACTTTGATCACAGGTTATGCTACCCCAAAAACTACACCCTGTGCTCCTCCATGACTTTTGGAAAAGTGACAAAATTTAGAGGATCACTTTATTCTGCTCTCAACCATTACCAGATGCTCTTTTGCTGATAAGCAATAACAGCAGAGTTGGTTAGACTAAAAGTCTTCACATAATGAAACCCTTAAATTAACTTCACTACCACAAGGCACAAAATGCACTTATGCACATTTATATAATGTATGTACCTGTTCTGTGAAGATCTCTTGTGTGAAGATGGTCTTCATTTTGCTGAGAGAGCTAGGCTTGATGGCAATCTGCAAATGAAGAACATCAGGAAAAAAGGCGCAAAAACATCATCATTAACTGAGTGAAAACAAGCTGCAAGCAACAGTGGCGGCATTTTGTAATTCCCTCTTTTCATATTTCATAAGAGAAATTCTACATGGCAGGCACAGCGTTGAATTGATAGGATTGCCCCTGGGGTGGAAACAAACAGGCTCTAAATCCAATTACATTACACATCTTAGTGGAAAATACACTAAGACAGGAAAACTTAGCACACAGGCAGGAAACAACAGTGCACTTAATAAGTAATAAAACAGCAAATTAGCCATAGGGTGATGTGTGTCTGGGTAGATATGTGTACGCTGCCACGGTTTGATCAGTAACGCAGGCTTTGTATGCGCCCCTGCTGCAGTAACCTCGGGTGGGGGTGTGGGGGTGTAGCTGGTCAGCCAGACTGATGTATTGATCCCTTCCACCTACCACCTTACCTTCATCCCCAAAGTAGAGCACACCAATTCAATAATGGAGCTGAGCTGGTTGCTATGGAAATACATGGCAACCAGTAATAGCATCTCTCCGAAAGAAGCAGAAACGCCTGCAGCACTGTAAGGAGGAGGACACACAAAAGACATCGTCATTAATCCTGCATCTTACAGGACAGTGTGGAAGAAAAATGATCAGAAATGCATTAATAAAAAGGCCCCATACTGTGAAAATGCATCTGCTTTGGGTTTTGAGGTTTAAATAAACTACGTGTGGTCGAATAAAACCTATGAATATATCAAGTTGTTCACTGCTGCCAGTCCTGGATAATCCACACAGTAAGACATAACAGAAAAAAACAAGCTCATCTGGATGCTTCTAATTTGTGACATCACAAGTCATAACCAGCTGTGAGTAAACAGAAACAATACTCAAGTAAAAGTAGCAGTACAGTACTTTATAATTATGACCCAAGTAGAAGTACTCATTAACATACAGTGGGGACAATAAGTATTGGGAAATGTAAAAATGTGCAAGTTCACCCATTTAAAAAGATAAGAGAGG
>JAQQAE010014619.1:0-12322 GCA_029823295.1 Pseudamia nigra
GGACAATTTGAGCCTCCTGAAAAGTTGGTAGTGTTTTGTCCCTACCGTCCCTATGCAAACCTACGCCCTTGTTTACAACGTTGCGTGGTTCAGCCCCCTGCCCAGCTTGTGGACCTTTTAAAGCTGCCTCCCCCCTCAGTCCTTGCAGTCAGTCCTTCAGGTCAGCAGTTGTTTGTCATCCTTGGCACCAGGTGGTAGGGGGTTAAGACTCAAGATGATGGTGTTTTCCAAGCAGTTTTTCCCCATCAGTGTTCGCTCAGTCCAATCTGGTGTCTTTTAGAAAACAGGTTAAGACATTTTTATTTAGGCAGGCTTTTAGGTAGCACTTTTGTTTCACTTTAATAAGCTTTTAATTGTGTGCTTTTTTTAAATTTTATTCCATTTCTGGCTTTATCTGGGTTTTTATCCTGGTTTTCCTCATTTCCTGGTTTAGTGTTCACTATTTTTATGTCATCACATGTGAAGCACTTTGTGACTTATTGTCTGCGAAAGGTGCAATATAAATAAACTAATATTATTCTATTTA
Organism: Pseudamia nigra; assembly: GCA_029823295.1. Classification (NCBI taxonomy): domain Eukaryota; kingdom Metazoa; phylum Chordata; class Actinopteri; order Kurtiformes; family Apogonidae; genus Pseudamia; species Pseudamia nigra. Next base: position 527 of record JAQQAE010014619.1, read on the forward strand.
AAACAACACCTAGTCATATTATGTAATCTTTAATTTAGCATGTTTCCACTTGGCTGGACTTTTTCCGAACTGGGATTTATTACTCACCTATCGTTTCATGTGATTCACTGTGGCCTTTTCCAGAACAACTACCAATACATACAAGTCAGGATATTGTGTATTTTTGATCAATGCACAGTTGAAAATAACCCTGCTGTTTGAATGGTAGTGCCCTGCTACTTTATGAAATCATCTTGCATTTTTAAGCATGAACAGATAATAAAAACAGATTTGGAAATAATGATTAGACTGAGAAGTGAAAATAGACTGACTTGTAAAAGCGTCAGGGATTTTTACACAAGTGTGAAACAGAAACAAGTCATTAGGCAAAGGAAATGTTTTACAGATCGAAACATTTACACTTAACTTTCCAAAGGTTTATGGAGGCTGAGTCTTATTTTGTATGCAATAGTTTTTTTAAATACATATACTGTATATCATCAAATAGATGAAAATACATTCATAATGTGTAATTTTATTACAACATAATATACTGCATTCCAACTAATATCGTGTTCATTTTTGCTAATTTCCTAGATTATTTTTTAATTTCATTTTTCATTTTATCAGTGCTGTTGCTACATTTGTTCACTTTTTACGTATTTTCTTGGTCCATGTTGTTGCTGAAATTCTAAATTTTTGTTAACATTTTAATGAATTTGCTCCTTTTGTTGCTTATTTTGTATTTTTTTGGTTCAGTTTCTTTATTACATTGTTAATTTGCTGGATTAATTTCTTCATTTTTGCAAATGTTTGCTCACTTTGTTGCTTAGTTGAATCATTTCAATCCTTTATTTGTTCATTTTTTTAATTTAATGATTATTTAGTAATTCTTTCATTCTACTCATTGAGGTGGGGCAAAATGTAACTAGAGCACAAGTGCATTCTTTCATTCCAAATGTAACTGAGTAAGAGAAAAAAAGTACAACTAGTCTCTGAAGTACATGTAAAGGAGTAAAAGTACACAGGTACTATCCACCTGTGGCTGAAGAAACAGAAATCTGCTCATCAGTGAGGTTAACACGCAATTCCAATTTTCAGAGTGCACACGGCTTTTTAAAAGTACATTGTCTGATAAAAAAACATCCTTATGAGTTGCTTTTCCATAAGTTGAGTCTCATGTTTCCTCAACTGAATTAAGACAGTTTTGTTACATAACAAATCTGTAACACATCTCAGAAACTTGACAAATCAAAAGAACCGCAAGCCATGTAATGATCATTTCTAAAGGTGTTTTCTGTGACATGGATTTCAGTCAATTCATTACATCTAATGCAAATAAGGTCAATATTAAATATTCCAGAAATAATGCTTCATCTTGGTAGTTAATGTGGAAACAAACATTCACAAAATGCTTTTCAGTAAGTGGTGACCATGGATAGAGTGAACAATTATATAATTATGACTCAAGTAGGGGTCAAAGCCAAGGGTGTAGGTTTGTCTGAACACGGGAGCATCAGGGAAAAAGTAAAATCAAAAAATGAACAAAGTAATCAAAACATGAATAAAAATGAACAAAAATAATCATGAAAACCAAGAAACTGAGTAAAGATGGAAAACAAAATGAGCAAAATTATCAAATGAACAAAATGAAATAATTTACTTACCTTAATTTTAAGCTCATTTTCTTCCTACATTTCTTCATTACAAATACAACTGAGAAAGAGTAATAAGAATGAGAAATACAGTACATATTTCTGAAAAAACGACCCAAGTCCATGTAAAGGAGTAAATGTACTCGAGTACAACCCACCTCAAAAGCCCTCGTGTGCAGCAACAGACAGTTTAAGTCTAAAAGCAATGGATTGTGTAGAAAACAGCATCTGCTAAAATCAGGACACTTGTTATTTCACCACATCTACTGAATCTTCTGGAACGGTTTTATTTTGTTGTAATGTTACAGCCTGTTATTCAGATGATCCTGTTTTGAACCTTATTGGGATTCTTTGCTTCGTTTTGAACGTGACCCGATGTCATTGCACTCAGCATTTTGGAAAAATAAAGCACACACAACAGGAAGAAGTAGGCTTTGTTTATTATGACAAATGAGAACTCTCTATTTGTTGTTAATGCTGATCTGAACACACTGCGTCTCACATACCCTATGATTATAGCGCCCCTGTCAGGCCATTCCATGTAATGCAATGTTGGGCTTGTGTCAGCCCTATTTTACATCCAGTATGAACACAAACACACAGTGGCTCATTTTACACACAAACTGCCCCCATTGCCCCAAAGCTGAAACAGGGGGGGACAGGAAGAAAATTCTCTAAATGAAGCAGAGAATTGAACAAAATGGCAACAGCTGTTTATAAAATTGGCCAAAGTGAATAGGATTGACACTATAAAAATTTCATTTTAAACAAATCATTTTGTTTAAAGTGAAGCACTTGTGATTTTGCACAAATACAGAAACCTTATAAATACACTGAATGAATGAAAGTGACCAAAGAGCACAACGTCTCTGCTCTAATGGACAGATGGATGAGGGAAGCGGCCTGTACAGAAAACCACCACTGAGCCCCATCAGTGACCGTCAGCCTTCACCTCTCCAGCCTCTTTTACACCCATGGGGAACCGGCTCAGTTCTGGTTCATGAACTTGGTTCTCAGTGTTTACACACACATAAAAAAACTTGGTTCAGAACATAGGACCTTGGTTCCAGCTCGAACCAGAGAACAGTAGGTTCCAGAAGTGTGACCCATGATGACATGAGTGGGTGTGGTCATACATGAGGGGGTGTGGTCCAAGGGGCAATGATAGGCGCTTTTCAGTGAGGTCAATGCAGAGGTCACTCTAAGTTGTAATTCCACCACTTGACCACTGGGGAACCGATTGTCTGGCTCCAAGAAGCTTTTTCCCATAGAGATGCATGTGATTCTAGCTGAAAATACTAAGCCAATAAAAATTTTTTTCATGGATCATCATGGTTTCAAACGTTTTATTTGGACCCTCTAAAAAGTAGTCCATCTTTAACTTTTTGCACCATTATTAAAATATTACAGCAAATAATCCAATTAATCACTGCCGTGCTGGGTTTGATTGACATATTGCTATAGTGACACCTCACTAGTGAAATCGGACCAATTCGGACCTTCGTATCGTCTATTTATTCAATATGTTCATAGTTATACATGAGATACCCACAGCTGCAATCGAGTGTAAGTGTTTACACTAACAACATGTAATGTGACTTTGTTTGACACTGTATGGTGAAGTTTTACTGCATCAGTAAGCTAGCAGCTAATTTTAGCTTCCCATGAGTCCCCTGGCATGAACGCTTAGTAAGCCCTGCTGCCATTCATCCAAATATGATTACATCCTGTTTTTGGCTCCATTATGCTGTGCAGGAAGTGACAACCTGATTGACCTCAAAACGACCCTTCGGAAACGAATGGATGACATCACGGTCACTTTGTCCAGTTACATATACAGTCTATGGTGTGGTCGTATTCACCCACGCAGCACGTTGTAAACAGAACGGCATGAAGGAATCCACACAACCCGCTGACATGCATCAACACACCAGTTATTCTTCAGCTTCTTGTAACGCTAGCTCGAGTCATGGCGTGTCTTGAGGAGATAAAGGCATGGATGAAGCTGAATTTCCTCCAACATAACTGAGGCAATACTTGTTGGCACACCTCACCAGACTCACACTTCATCCATCCCACAGCTCATATTTGACAATCAGGTCATAAATCTCTCCTCTGCCTCAGTCACACACCTGGGTGTCCGGTTTGACCCTCAGCTAACCTTTTCTGAACAGATCAAGCATCTGTGTAAAACTTCATTTCTTCACCTCCGAAACATATCAAAACTCTGTCCTCTCCTAACCACACCCGATGCACAAAAACTTGTCCGTACCTTTATCTCCTCGAGGCTGGACTACTGTAACAGGCTCCTTTAGGGATTCCACCAAAAGAGTTGCAAAGGCTGCAATACATTCAGAACAGTGCAGCTAGAATACTAACGCAAGCTGTAAAATACCAACATATTACACCCATTCTGTACTCACTGCACTGGCTTCCTGTCTCTGCCCAGACTGACTATAAAGTCCTGCTCCTTACCCATAAATCCATCACTGGACACGCCCCATCATACCTGCAGGAGCTCATCACACAGTAAACCTCTACCCGTACCCTCTACCCGTACCCTCAGGTCATCCAGCAGACACCTCCATGTTCCTACCACCAGGCTCTGAACCATGGGGGACAGAGCCTTCTGCTCTGGAATCACCTCCCCGTGGAGCTGACAGTTACACAACTTGGACCCTTTTAAAGCCAACCTGAAAATTTACCCATTTAAGAAAGCATCGAATTGCTGATGCTTATAGTTTGATATTTCATGTCATAATTTTTTAAGGTATTTGCTGTAGCATTCTGAGATTCCTTGAATTAAAAGTGTGTTACAAATAAAATCTATTATTATTATTGTTGGTATAACATCCAACATGTTTTTGGATAAATCATGTGATCTGCCATCATGGTAATGTTTACACAAGGGAGTACTGTTTACATCCACAATGTACACCCAGGACCACCTACTGATGACACACGGTGATTAGAATCATTCATCTCAAAACTGGTGTAAATGCGACCGGTTCACTAGATGGAACCAAAGTTCCAGGAACCTGAACGGAACCGGTTCAAGAACCACAGTTCATTGGTGTAAGAGGAGCCTCTGAGGACAACTCACTGTTACGATACATTATCATAAATATGGCTACATTCACACTGCAGAAAAAAAAAAAAAAAAAAAATCAGATTTTTTTCAACATATTCGACACAAATCTGATTCTTTCATGACAGTCTGAACAGCACAAATCTGATTTTTTTCAAACTAGACACAGGTCTCTTTCATATGTGTCTTAAATCAGATACATTATCTGATGTTTGTCAAAGTGACCTCAGTCTGATGGTCATGTGAGTCGAACGTCTGACGTGTGGAGGCGGCGGACACAGCAGCATCGCATGTAAACAATGGACTCGGAATCACTCGGTCATAATTTTGTCGACTCTGACTGCACAACTTCAGAACTGATCCACACACACTGACTTGTGTAGCATCATATTTACTTCTGTAAATATGGTGCTTCTTCTTCTTCTTCATTAGTGTTTTATGGCGGTTGACAAACAACTTATTGGTGCATTAGCGCCACCAACCGGCCAGGAGTGAACTGCATGTGATGTCACATCTTCTTCACTTCAGAGCCGCAGACTGTCCACACTGGGGTCTGATGGATGTCGCATTTAAAATATAGTGTGAACAATCATGCAAAAAAAAAAAAAAATGGATTTCAGCAAAAAAAAAATCAGAATTGAGCATGAAGACGTGCAGTGTGAACGTCGCCTATCATACATGTGCTGTGTGTGTCTATAGCGCACGAGGCCTCTTCGGGGTGATTTGTTTGCTAGCTTGTTCCTCTTCCTGCAGTGCAGAGCGGAAAGACTTGACTTTATCTGAAAGAAGACACAGTATCACAAGCTCAGCCACAAAGTGTAAGAAATCATTATGACTGGTTACTCTTGGTGAGATCCTCTGGTCTTTACCTCTGAGTTCCGTGAGTTTGTCTATCTTGGGATCCAGGATTTGCTCCAGTCGAGTTGCATAAGACTCAACATCATAGTCCACTTCGTCTGTCATTTCCAAAAGGACCTTCTCATCCTCCAGCCAGCAGATTGACTCCTGAAAACATTCGATGCAGTCTCAAATTCAAATAACTGGCTCATCACATTAAAATGACACGTTACTCTTCTAATTTCTCCCTCCTTTCTTTTGCCCCTTTTTCTGCAAGTGTAAATGAAGATGAAACATGCTCCTCTAAAATGAAAAGTAAATGAAGACATTCATCTACATGGTGCATTACTTCTACTTTGCATACATATGACATCAGCAATTCTAGATATCTCTGTACCTGGAACACATGCCGGTGTTGCTCCAGAACCTGCTCCTCCATCTCCACCAACTGAGAGACTGCCTCATGGAAGGTGAAGAGCTGTGGAGAAACCTCCTCTTCCTGGAGACAACACAACAGTCAGTGATGTTAGGACGGGAAAGTCAACAGTTTCATGTGTGAACTTGATAAGCTTCAGGGTCTGCAGTGGGAACTGCTGCTGCTCCTTGCTGGGTGGGTTTCGAAAGCATCTGGAATTTAAACACCTTAGCCATAAGCCTGTATGACATGGGATAAATATTCAGTTTTAAACATTACATGACTGGCTTTAAATGAACTTGGGCCACTTGGGCTGGTAACTGGGGCTGATTGGCCAAATATTGTAAACACATGACATGTATCCAATGTTCACATGCTGAGTGTGAATCTTGCTGCAGGAAACAGTACTACTCACATTCCTCTGAATTTGAACATTGTACAAAACATTTCATAAAAAACATGTACACAGCATAGGCCTTGTATTTTCATGCTTAAATCTTACATATTATCTTTTCAGTTGCCAAACTGATCTTCACAAAACGTACACATGGACCAGATAACGACAGTCGCTGCTATGTCAACTTGTAAAAAACATCCGTGAAAAATGTCTTTTATTGTTTCTTAGCAATAAGAGACAGAGCGAGTGTGCTTGCTTACGTTTTGCTCACAGAGCAGCTTCAGATCGTCTCTCTGCGGGGAACTCCCGACTCCCCACTGAGCCTCCAGCACCTCCAGCTGGGTGACATGTCCTCCCTGACGGCTGTCCAAGCCTGCTGCGCTATCCACAGTGAGCTCCTTCACCCTGACAACACATGAACACTGCAATGTAGTAACAGTAACCACTCATGACAAATACTGAGCATTCAGAGAAACATGGCTGCAGCATGCACTACACTGACGGGACGCTGCTGGGGGAGGGGAAGAAGCCATTATGAATGCATTAGCCTTATGAGAGAAACCAAAATAATTGACTTCATGCAGGTTTAAGAACACGTTAATGATGAACAAACAAAAACACAGGACAAGAAAAGGCTGTAAGTTGCCCCTTGCACCCATTGATCTCAAACTGTGATACATGCAGAAATCTGAAAATATTTTACCTCCTTATTAAATTATTTACAAGTTAACCTACAATTTAATTAAACTGTCAGTGAATTAATAATAACCCTACTCAACATTTGCCAAACATTCTATATTTATTCTAAGTTAATGAGGTAATCACACTTTAGCTATATTTCTGAAAACTAGAATAAAAGTCCAAGAAGTTTGAACTAAAAAATGAAAACAAAAAAAGTTATTAGTGCAAAATTCGCAACAAAGAAAAAAAAAAAAAAACTCAACACGTTGAAATTACAAGATATGTATTGTCAAACTGAAAATGTGTCGTGGTCTCACTCAACAACACTCTTACTACTACTAGATTCTTGCTTATTATCATCGCTACCATCTCTAAATAAGGAAAACATCCCATCCGCTGTCAGTGAAATTTACCAGATTTAGCTCATGAATGGTTAAATTTAGCTGAAAAAAAAAATTCTAAAGTCGCACAGCTGGTGCATTACTCTATCTTTACTGAATATTATTTACTTCAGGTACCAACTTATTTTTTGAATAACTGAGCAGACTACAATCACAGCGACTCTCATCTAACTCGTACATCTCCTAACTTTCAAATGGACAGGAAGCAACAAAACATGGTTCCTGAGGCGTCATGCTGCCAGTACAGTGATGTTTTTTGTGATGAACACTGTGGAAAGATGGAAAGAGTAAAGTGATCGTACTCATAAGTAGGGGAGAGCTCAGAACGGCCCCCTCCACCCCCACTCTGAGAGAAGGGGATGTCTGAGGGACTTATGCCAAACTCCTTTACTCTGAAAATGTGGCGAGAGAGAAACAGACACACACCACAGAAGAGAGAAAGAAGAGGATCACGTTATGTGATGCGGTTGTTTCATATTCACAGAGCGGCGGACAAACAACGATAAACACAACTAAGATACACAATAATATATGAAAGAATATGGTGCATTTTACAAACTCAAAGATCTGGAATGTAAAGGGAAAAAGAAACAAGAGGAACAACAATCCCTTCATTTCTCATTCTGTGGCTTCATCACTGAGGATTATGTGAAAAACAACTATAAACGTCCAAGACATAAATTTTCCAAACTGAAAAAAAAAAAATACATCCATACAACAAACTATTTTTCCAAATGTAGTGTCACTAAAAGCTGACTCTCTACAGTGTTTCCTTAGGTTTTGATTTAAAACACATAGTTTAATGCTCCTATTTTCCTGTAAACTAAAAGAGGATATTACCTGTTGGCATATCTCAGTGTGTTCAGCGTGTTTTCACACGAGGGCATTCCAGGAGAAATCGTTGCAATCTGTCAAAAGAAGCAGAGGTTGAAAATTAAGCATCACGTCTTCATCCTACACTATTGCTCACCTTCCTGCCAGAGCCATAAACGATTTGCTGTCATCATACCATGCAGGTTCTGGAGTTTTCTCCGATGAAAGAGTCCCGCAGTACTTGAGTTAACTTGCTGGCTCTGAACGGAGTGTGGGGTTTGTTTCGGCCAAGAGCTCGAATACACTCCTACAGGAAGAAGTAAAGCACAGAGCACATTACAGCTGCAAATGTTACCTGTTTGCATAAGTTTTGAGAAATGGTTCCTGGTTTGTCTATTTCCTGTACGTCCATAAAAATAAAATCAGTCAGGAACAGCTCAGTCACTGACACACATCAAACTGAACTGACCATGTGACTCCATTATTTGAATGTTGTAGTGCTGTCACTGAAAAACCTAGGTTTTAAACATACTCGTAATGTTCAATTGTTAAGGTGCCAATTAATCATTTGCATTGTTGGAAAAGAAGAATTTGCTACTGATTTTGCAAATAAATAATAATTTGAAAGCTTTGAACAGTGTTGTAGGCAGCCAGGTAGGTCTTTGAAGGTTAAAAGCTGTAGGTTGTGTAGTAGCAAAAATTTAGTGATATATTATGTAACACAATACAGTATGCTGCAATATACAGAGATGTGTTTAAAATGTAATGTTAGTCTTCTGGTGAATGGGGCTGAATATAGAATACAATTCTGCAGACTAATGGCAGTGTTTCACACAGATAAAATCACAGAACTCATTTATCGTGATCTTGTAGTGTGTGAGGGGCATTCATATTGTTGCTGCTGTGAGAAGCATTTATCAAGTAAAAATGCTGTCATGGCAGTAAAATGACCCTTTTGCTGTACTGTCTCAAATACTTTGTGCATGTGCACAAAACAGCAGTCACTAGACTCCCACTGCCTTTCCATTAAGGGCAAAGCTACTCAAAGTACTGAGAAGGAGACCTTGAGCGCCAGTAGGCTCTTGTTGATCTCAGCTCCCTCGAGGCGAGTCTGCCGGTCGGCACTCGAAGTGTCTGCCCCTCTCTCGTTCCCCGCCAGGTCAATAAGAGAGAACTTTCCGTGCATCTTTCCCCGCCGCCTCAGAATGATCTGGAACACAGCGTGGCTCCGTGACGAGTGGGCATTTGCGGACGTCTGACCCGAAGTCCTGAAAGAGACGCAGAGACATAATCTCCTAAATGCACATGGCAGCCCTAAGATTAATTCTAAATAACTGAATAATTATTAAAATTCTTCTTGCAGCGCTGACAAAGTTTAAACATCCGGAGGCACTATGCTGACCATCTCCTTGCGTGTTTACCTGCAGCTGTTTCCCACTTCAATGAGTTTGAGGACGTCCTCTGTGCATTTAACCTCACGCTCCTGCAGTCCCACCACCTGGACCTGCTGCTTCCCGTCCTCCAGAACCCGTAATTTGGTTTTGTGGTTCAGCAGGTCAAACACCTTGAATGCAAACATATTAGACGTTCAACATTTCTCGTCATTATCTCTGCAATTTTTCCACGGACACATTTTAAATCAGAAAGTGAAGGAAATATGCACAATTTGTGTTACACACACCACATATAGTAAACTGGATTTGAAAGAACACACACTTAAGTCCTTTTGTCGCATTAACTAATTACAGATCATAGTAAAAGACTCTTGCCTTCCCACTGTAGATCTCAAAAAATGTGGCAAAGACTTGCAGATCTAACTTCTTGTAGTTTGGCTTCTTTAACATGAGAAAGACGTCTCTGGCTGCACAAAGAAAAAGACAAAGCCGGCATTGAATTTCACAGAGCAACGACCAAAGGTAAAAGTCAACCTAATGAGAAAGCTCACCAGACAGTGCATAGATCCCTTTTGAGCAGTCCTGGTTCTTTCCTGAGAAGTCTCCTCCCATTGTCTAAAAACAGATTTCAATTAGAACACACTGTACTCTGCGACAACATAAACTGTCCTCTCCAAAACACTCACATGTGTTTTTCCACTTCCGGTTTGTCCGTAGGCGAAGCAGGTCGCCATTCCTCTCTCAAAAATAGTTTCGACCAGAGGCTGAGCAGTGAACCTGTGAGCGGACGAGCCTCTGTTAGAAAACAGGATGCACTAAACACGAACAGTGATGGGCTGAAAAACTGCGCACCTGTAGACCATTTCATTGGTGGAGTTCTCATCAAAGGCGTAGTCGAACCGAAACGTCTGGTTCTCCAGGTACCGGGTCAGGTCGACTTTCTGCTTGGGCTCATGAACCATCACTACGTCTTTACTTGGGATGGTGATCACATCTAAATCCTTCACTGACAACTCTAAACACACGCACACACGGTTCTGTTTTTGGTGTCTATGCATGTGCTGCAAAGAACAAGGGAGATGCTGATGGAAGAACTCACCTTTTTTATTGAGGGGACGTGCACGAACACACACACATATCCTGTGTTCCTCAATCTGAAACAAAAAGCGCACATCAACATGTGCAGGCGCCTGCAACCCGTTAACCTCTGCACAGTGGCTTCAAACATCTTTACATTGTCTAACTGTAAAAAGGTTTAGTTCATTTTAATTAATCTTATTGATTTTTTTCCCCATTTCTGATCTTTTTTTAAATAATTTTTATTTATTTTATTTATTAGTTTCATTTTTGTTCAATGTCTGAATCATTTTGGTTCTTTTTTTAATTGTGCTGTTCATTTGTCAGATATTTTGTTTATTTTCTGATTCATTTTGTGCATGATTATTCATTATTTCTACTCATTTGGGTCAATTTGGTTTATTACTTGGTTCATTTCTGCACATTGTCATTGCTTTCTTCATTTAATTTTGTTTATTTCCTGAATATTTTCCTTTTTTCATTATTTTTGTTCTTTTCTATTGACTGTTGTGGATTACTTTGTTCCTTTCTGCTCATTTTCTTAATAATTTGTTCGGTTTCTTGATTATTTTAAATGCTATTTGCTCATTTGGTTAATTCAGTACTTACTGAGGTGTGCATTTTGATGAAGTTCAATATTATAATATTATTATTATGTATATTTCACACTTAAAATAGTGCAACATAATTTTTTTTTATTATTATGTTGATGTCTGTCCCAGGGAAACACAGACTGTTAGTATTGTATGACAGTGGTCCCTCGTTTATCGCGGGGGTTACGTTCTAAAAATAACGCGATAGGCAAAATCCACAAAGTAGATTCCTATGGAAAAACTGTTTTCAGGCCCAAACATTTGTTTGAGAAACAACAACAAAAAAAAAAAATCCTTTCCTACTAAAAAACACAATGGCCTCCAGAAACAACAAAGTTAATTTCAACGATCAACCTACGAAGCTGGACACACAAGTAACCACCGATAGTGACCCACGCGTCACAGCCCCCCGCTACACTGCAGCGCGCCACCCCCGCCCCCCGCCGGCGCCGCCGCGCCCCCCGCC
>JAQQAE010014620.1:0-12321 GCA_029823295.1 Pseudamia nigra
GAATAAAGTTCTTGTGTGTGAACCGCCGGTTTCCTCGCCGTTTTTACTCCACATGGCCGCCCAGCGCCACAATATTTCATTAATTTTATTTGGCTTATATATATATTTTTTTAAATTTTGTTTATTTTTTTCTTCAATTAGTGGAATACTTTTTTCATTTTTAATCACTTTCTGGATTATTATGTTCTCTTTTTTGTTAATAGTTTTCTATGTCCAAATGAGATGCCTGATTTTGGCTTTTGAACCTAAAAGGTTTGAAACCACTGTTTTAAAGAGCATGTAGACAGGTGTATTTTATGTATTTAAGTATAACAACAGCATTTGTGATTTATAAGAGTGCACAAGTACAGTCCTAGTACAGCATTTTGATTATTGTTACACATGCTTACTTTTACTGATAAAAGCTGTTTTTTGGGTTAAACACAAGGGTGAAGCTGGACATCAGAAAGGTGTGACTGCAAATCAAGAATCAATTATTAAATGGAAACTTTTAAAACTTTAACTGGAAACAATGTGCACAGTCAGTGTTACTGTAATAGAAATCCACACTGTACCATTATTGATCTGACCCCCTGATAGATGTAAGAGGGTCTGTATTTAAGGGTACTGAAATGTCACACCTCCTCTGACGGGGAGCAGAATGTTTGCATGTGACTGGACTCTATTTATAACAGCTGAGTGCCAGGTTCCAGGCTGACAAACGCAAGGACATCAGAGAATGTCAGTGCACATGCAAACCTTCAAGGTGGACACTTCGTCCTTGTGCAACAGGTGAGTTTATGCTTATTAAAATGTTCTGTATGTTTCAGGTTGAAGTTGGTCTTGTACTTATAGACTAACACAAAGTCTTTGGTATCTTTTTCCATTGCCCACTTCAACAATGCTGAATAATTCTGAGTCACAGAAATAACAAAACAACTTATTAAAAATCAAAACCATTGTCTTAATAAAATGTGTTGATAACATACAATATATAACCATTTTAAGTGAAAATAAATAAATAAAAATAATAAGTTGTAACGTAAATCTTTACAACACATTGTTTTGCTTCTGCAGGTGCTGTGACTTTTTTTGTATTTGTTTACCCTGTTTACAAAAGCCTTCAGTAATTATGTTAAGTTGATACATATTGCATGCAACAAAAATTAATAACAAGTCACATGACTTGTTTTCTAAGAACAGGGCTCTAGAGTATTTTGGGGTCTGTTATGGAACTCGTGACCATGGTGCTCTGGTATTGCTCAGCTGCTATGCGAGGTCAGAATTTCTCACGCTATGTTTTATTACAAATTAATTATACTATATTAAACAATGAATCCATGACATACAGTAGCAACACAAGACAAACATTTCTGCACAACAGTTTCCTAATAAAAGTTCATCAGCTGCCACTTGGAAACAAGCAGATGCACATGCTTTGTGCATAACTCAGTCAAATGAACTGATTACACAGCAAGGATTTACTGCTATAAACTACCACTGGTATTTTCCATGTAAATTTAAAATCAATGTCTGAAACTACTTTTATGCTGACTTTTTCAGATAAGATGACAGACATGTGAGACTTCACAATGGATGATTTAGATCATAGCATGCACATTGCAGACTATGACTGGACAAGCTTCTTTGAGGAGACTGAGGAGTGCTGTGTGCTGCAGCCTTTACTTGCCTGTCCTGATAACTCAAACCTGAGTGATTCAGAGGATTCAGAGAAGGTGGGTTCAGTCTTTAACACAAGCCAACAGAAGTACCAACACAGCCATGCTTGTGATGCAGCATGGAATGATGCTGCAGGATGCAGCATGGAGGATGAGAGCTGCTCATGGTCTATACAGCTTAGACAGAGAAGTACAAGAGAACAAGATGATCTTACAGGAAAAGCTGGAGAGGATGGTGTGACGCAGGAGGACTCTGAAAAATGTGATAATTATGGAGAAAACACTCTCAACATTGTTACAAAAGCACTCCAAGCTGAATTAGTAACTATTCAGTGTTCAGCCGACGTGTCAGCAGAGCCTCAGAAAGAAACGGAAAGTGACACTTGTACTCTCAAATCCAAACAGGAACCTGATCCATTCTTCTGCAACCATACAGATCAAAATGTGCATGAGTCACACACTGCAGAAAGAGTGGAGAGTGAGGATGTGAACAATCCAGGTGTAAGAGCAGAGAAAGAACGCTGGTTTGTGACAGTGAATGATAGTCCTGCACGACAACGAACATGTACTAATGTAAAAAAAAAAAGACCAAAAAAAAGGTGTAAAGACAGTCACATGAGCAGCCCTGGAGGTGAGATCTGCTTCGGCAATGGAATAAACAAAGAAAATAATGACTCAGAGGGAGTAACAGACATGGAACTAAGTTCAGGAGAGCATTTAGGTCTTGAAATACATCCTGAGAGCTTCCAGACTGATCTAATTTCAGACTTGTATGTTGTAACTTTTCTGGCAGAAAAGAATGAACAGAAGCAGGTTGCGTGTCATTCCCAGGGAGAAAATACCAATGAGGCAATTGACAAAGTACCTCACAAAGCAGAACCCAAGAATGACACATATACTCTGAGAGACACTCCACTTTCAGGCAGTGTGGAATCAGATGAGTTTGAAGACGGTGCTGAGTTCTTCTCCAGGCCTAGTTATGATTCTGAAAACTATCTCTCAGCTTCGGAATCAGTGGAAGAGCATCCTTTTATGGAAAACCAACTATGTCTGACTGATAACACTGACAAAACGCAGGACAGCGGAATGGCCTTTCTTGACAGCACTTTCTTTTGCAATATAGCAACTATCAGCTGCCATGAAAACACTGGTGACCAGGCTCATGTTGAGCAAACCCAGAATTTTCCATCTGCTCTCCACAGAGTTAACAAAATGCCAGATGACAACTCCACATGTGATAACACACACAGCACAGTGCTCTGCATGCTCTCGAATACACCTGAACACCAAGTGCCAACTGGATTTAATCTTTCAGCATCTGGTTGCTCTATAGGAGACCAGCTTGGATCTTTGCCTCTCCCTGCTCCTGAGTTAACTGTAACACCTTGCTCTGTGATGGACAGCCCTGAAACATATGCTGAAACCATGGGCAACACTCGACCTGTGTATGCCATTTCTGCTTTTTGGGATGAAATGGAAAAATTAACAATAAATGACATTTTACAGCTTAAGATGGGAAAAAGCATGCCACCCAGGGAAGCATATGCCACTCAAGAAACATTAAGTCCAAATGCAAATGCTGCAGATGCTTCCCCACACAGCAGCTCCACAGTGGACACTGTGGACTATAATATGGCAGATTGTGTTGTGATGGATACTTCTGATACTACTGATTCTGACTACTTCACACAGCTTGATGAATCCAAGCCACATTGCTCAAGCTGTGAGTTTTCCATGTCTGATTTTGAAGAGGAATACTGGCAATACCTGAACGCAAGCAGAAACCCCAGTCCTGACCATCTTAGCAAAAGTTGTCAGAGCACAACTGACTCTCTTTTTTTGGAAGAGGAGGGATCCGCAAGCTCTGGCGAAAAGGAGACACATGTGCCTCTGGATGACCCTATGGGGCAGTTTTTTGAGTGGGGTCAGGATTCAGATGTTTTCAGTTTGAAAGACCTTTTGGGGTCAAGACAGATAATGAAAACCAAAAGTATGTATAATGTACAGGTGTTAAACACCAACAACATTGTGGAGGGCTTATCTTTGCAGAGCTGTCAGTCTCTGGATGAAAACACAGCTGTGAAAATGGGTGACAGCTTAAAGATAGTAACACCTGCCCTTGTCCTCCCACAGACAGATATACTGGATGAACACTACCAAATATCCTTCCCTGAAGTGGTTGAATACTTTTTTACAGACAATAAAGCAAAGTACGATGCCATGTCCGTAACTGTCTATGATCCAGAAGATATCTCAGTGGTTCCTTTGTACGACTACACTCTTTCTACATTAGACCGTGAATTACTCTTTACTTCCCTCTGTGATTCCCAGTACGCTGACCAGAAACCCACCCCCATTTTCTCTTGTTCTCATCCCACTGTCAGAGAAGTCACATTCCCAAAACCAGATGTTTTATTAGCTGCAAACTGTGTGGAAGTGGATGACGTCTCTCCAATCAGAGTTGTGTCTCACTGTTTCATCCAGGGCTTTGACTGTAAAATGTCTGCAGCTGAAAGAGTTGAATCTCACAACTGGAAAAATTTGTTGTCAATACGGAAGATTCGTTTCCACGACAAAGGTAGCATCTGGTGCCACAGTTCTGGAGCCTGGGTGTTTCCAGCAGAGAATAAGAGAACAGTGAAAGGAGATCCACCAATCACTGTGCTCAGTGAGGGAGCAATATCTTCAGCTCCAACCCTGTTGCTCAGAGACCTAACAGCGCAGCAGAGCATTTGGGAAGCTGTGCAGACATCAGCAAGTAAGTCTAAGTTCTCATGGGAACTAATATTAAACTCATAGCACTAGTATGCACAAGTATGCACTTTGTCTTTACATATCTTGTCTATTATAGAACAACATGGAATTTGTTCCACAATAAAGCAGTCGGATATGTGTTTAGTTTGCATTGCCTTTGCCTCCTGGGTGCTGAGATCCTCTGATCCGGAAGCTGCTGACGCCTGGAAAGCAGGTATGAGACACTTGACACAACACTTTGCAGCCATTCCTCAAATCAAACCTGGTCATTAAAATACAACAATATGCACCAAACATAAGTATAACTTGGTGTCTTTTCGGATTCTTGTGCAGCCCTGCTTGCAAATGTGAGTGCACTGTCGGCGATCCAGTACCTGCGCCATTATGTGAAGAAGAGTCCTCCTCAAGATCATCCCTGATAGCTACACACACAAATATGATTTCCAAACAACTCACTTGGGTCCATCCATAAAAAATACCTTATGTATATATGAAGTAAATATTTACTGCCATTAGTGTTTGCTTTGGTGTCCATTTCTTAGCATGTAATGATACAAAAATGATATTCATACTTAGTCCAGACAAAACAGTTCACCTGCTGCTTCAGTTTTGTTAGAACTGATTGCTATATGGACCACCTGTAAGTACGGTAAAGAAACTCAGCTACTATCATTAAATGTCCCGTTGTGCAGGCTAAGAAAAGAATGAGCTATGCTGTAAAAGCAGCTTGTAAGGTTTTTATGCGAAGTGTATGTGTGGTGACTTTGAAAAAGATGTAAATGGTGAAAGCTTGAAAGAAAGTCATGAGGTAGATACTGGTTTGTATTGTACATTTTAGTAAAAGATCGGTGAGTGCATGAGCTGTGGAGACGTCCTTTGTAAACATTAGTGAAGAGGGCTATGTAGGATGCACCGTGATGCTTTAACAGTTGAAATCAATCTCCAATAATAACTCATTAGCCATTTTGAATGTACATATAAGGAAAAAAAATCCACTATGTTGTTGTCTAATAAATATATTTGTGTTCATATTAACAGGAACACTTGACAAACATTGCATATTATCTTGCAAATTAACAGATTTTGGGCACAAACCTGTATGATGAAAAAATATAACTATTATTACTGGAATATCAACTCAACATACTTTGCTGCATGTCACCCCCATACTCTTCTCCCGTCTCTCTTCACTGTGTCTAATACAGAAAAAAAGGCCAAAAATTGAATTACGTGTCATTGCAGAAGTATTTATTGAAATAAATATGCAATGGATACACTTTCATATTATGTCACATAAATATTAAATTTAGAGGCTGTTCTTTTAAAAATTCCATTAAAATGCCAAAGATTTAGTGTCTCTCCAATTCTGTTATTCTTTTCCAAAGGATGTAAATACACTGTTCTAATACAAGTTTATCTCTGACCAATCAATAATTACCTCAAACTTATAACACTATATATTGGCATAGCTTATGATGTAACGCTATCGTGCTGAATCGAAGGGGTCAAAGTGTTCACTTCTACTGCTGTATCATTCATATAGAATATTGTGACCACGTGATATTTACAATCTCAAAAATGAGGGATAAAAGCTTCGGTTATTATGTGAAAAGATATCTTGATATATAAAACTTCAGGATTTAGACAAATATTTAGCAGATTTAGAGTAAAACCAACTTCTACTATGCTTTCAGTTTCTAAACAACAATGAAACTTGCTACTCTAGTGAAAACAGAGGACAGAATCATGCTAGGTCCATTACAATCATCCAAACACTGATTTAAATGTCATTCTGTACAAGGAAATCATTTAGAAACCATATATATTTAAAGTCAACCCCAAAGTCAGTCTGTTTCCATATCCTTTGTAAGTATTTTAGCAAATTTATATCACTGTATATTAAACTGTTAAAACAGTTAATTAGAGAAAATCACTTTAATTCTCACACAATTGGTTGAAGTGCTCATTTTCATAATAAAACTAGTATAAAGTCGTAAGTGATATGAAAATCTCAGAGAGACTTTGAAAGCCCCAGTAAGTGCTAAACAAGGAATGCACATAAAGATCCACAAAGATTTCTTCTAAATGATATTAAAACAAAAAAATTGACACGTACATATTCTCTTACAGTCTTAAAGGTACACAGTATTCTATTGGGTATAAGTATGGAGCTTAAGGGCATGCACCACCTGGGACTCATGATGGCTTGTCACCTTCTTTCTTTAGACGACTATAGAGACAAAAACATGGAAATGAAAACCAAATTTCCCAAGCACTAATAATTTAAATTATATTTTCCACATTCAACAACCTCACCTGTAATAATCTTCTTGACTGGGTAAAGGGCCTCCATGCAGGTGATGCCCATGCAGCCACTGCTGCTCCATAGCCATCCTCTGCAACTCTGCAGACTGAGCATGCATGGCCTGGAGTTGGTGAGCAGCAGACATCTGAGGAATGGGCCCCTGCAGCTCTCGTGGATAAGCAGCTCCTGTAGAATTAGAAACACAAAACTGGATGAGCTGGATTCAGAAAACAATAAAGGGTACTAGTATCAGTGTTTCCCTTACTGTCATAGTAGGGGGCACCCTGCAACGGCAACGGCACTCCCCACCCCCGCACAAGGTCAAGTTAATTACCCATGGCAACAGAGTCAAGCGTGGGTAGGGCGGTCCCCTGGGTTTATTTGTTTGTCTGTTGGTTTGTCTGTCTGTCTGTCGTGCTCTAACTCGAGAACAAATGCAGCAAGGGTCACCAAACTTGGTACATCGATTGGCCTTGGGTGCCCCACCCCTGACTATGTTATTGGGGTCAAAAAGTCAAAGGTCAAGCTCACTAGGCCTAAGATTAAAATACATTTTCGTCTATAGTGGCTGTATTATTGGAGCTAGGAGCAGGAAATTTTAACCCAAGTTAGAATAGGGTCTTGTACACCCCCTGAAGGTCAAATAGCCTCGACCTTGCACTTGACCTCAAAGATTGGTAGGGGTCAAAAATAGGTCACTAATTCACTAAGTCTGAAATCATGCTAGATGGTTTATACTTTAAAGAGAAGGGACATTGAACTTGGCAGAAGAACTGCATTTATTCTTATATTTATCCTTAAATTCCAAAAGTATAGATTATGCTATGGCCAATGGGGACTTGTCATTAGCAACTTAAAGTGAAATTAAAACGGAGGAAGAAGATCTTTCAGCTTTTCATTTTCAAAACAAAACCATTGCATTCAGTATTAAGATCTTTAATAACCATAATATGACACAATGTTATAAATAGGTATAATTTTGGTAAAGAAAATAGGCAGGCACTGCATGCATGTAATCATAAACTGAATTCATTGACCAAAATTTTTCTTGGCTTCTTTTGTCTTTATTCAAGGCGTTTGGTTGGAAGACGTTTCGCTACCTATCCAGGAAGCTTCTTCAGTTCTTCAGAACTGAAGATTTCCAGTCCAGTCGACAGAAGGAAAAACCACACGCCTTGGATACTATGACCTGGATGGCTGAGAATCTTCACAGACATTTTGTCTTTATTGTTCTGTTAAACTACATGTTCTCATGTATCAATCATAATAACTGACCTTAACAGTTGACACTATTACTCATTGCTAATATTGTTTTTAAAATGTTTGCACAACTCATCTTTATAAATTAACATTTATAATGTCTTGAGGGCATCAGAAGGCAGGGGTATGCACCTCTCATGAGGACATTCTAGTTTTATTTAATTTTATTACCTCCACCAAGCAGTGGTGGAGGTTATGTTTTCACCGGCATTGGCTTGTCTGTTTTTCTGTCGGTTAGCAACATACCTCAAAAAGTTCTGGTCGGATTTTGATGAAATTTTCAGGAAATGTCCAAAATGGAATAAGGAACAAGTGATTAGATTTTGGTGGTGTTCTGAATCACCATCTCAGCGCACTGCATTTTTTTGGCGCTGACCAATCAGAGGTGCTGGCGATTTCAATGTTCAGTTGTCAACAGCTTGGATAGTGATCAAACACTGAAAGATTTCCATGATTTTATGAAGGGAGCAAACATCCAGAACATCCATTACAGTCTGAAACATTACTGTGTGAAAAGGACATTTTTACATGATGCAGTGATGCAGCCACAGATGCACATCTGACTTATTCATGATGCTGTGACTACGTGAGCAAGAATGTAAACAGTGAACGTAAAAGTGCAATGTGTGTCAGGATGTCATTAAACTCAAGTCTCCCACTCACACAGACACCGTCTCCTTGCATGTCCAAAATCATCAGATCAAATCTCTACATAGGGTTCATCTTGATAAATCGACTGCAGATTTTAATTTTAATCCACCATATACACGCCTGAAAATATCTTACACCACTATATTGTGAGATAAATATAGTAGTATTTCAACAAGTGGACCTTTGCAGTGCTAAAACCTTTCTTGTGCACACAGGTCCTAATAATGTAATTGGGGAAATGAGCTGCCTTGGCAGAGGTCTGCGCTCTCTGACTACTTTCTAGTTTTCTATACAATGCCAGATGACAACAGAAGTCATTTGAGAATATCATTCCCATAGGACAGGCCTATACCTTTTCCTTTTATTAAACAGACTAAATGGTCTTTAGTTATTTATCTTATTTACATGATGGCATGTTATTTCTGCCTCTACATGGTTGCATGTTTACAATTGTCTGCTCTCTGCATAGCGCACGGCAGAGTTCCACCCCAATGCGCACGCACACAGATGCATGTGTCGGAAAATATATCACGTTAGCTACCTGAAAAGCAGACAAAATATATGCGTTTTTAAATGCTCCCAGGGTGGTGCAGATGGTAACACTTGCTCCCCTGCTAATAGCAGCTGGAGAAGCTCTCCTGCTCCAGGTTGCAGTACAGAAAAGAGCCCAAGTGTGGTACCACTCTGACCCAGGTAAAGTCACGACTAACACTAGATATGAGAAAAATAAATGCTTATATTTAAAGCAACACAGTGGTGCAGTGGGTAGCACTCATGCTCATCACAGCAAGAAGGGTTTGATCCCAACGCTCATCCAGGGTGTACCTTCGCCCCAAGTTAGCCCCCCGTCGTGACTCCAAGTGAGGCAGGAGTGGTAGCATCCTATAACTTGTTATATCAAACTGCATTTTAGAAAGTCTGGAAGAGGTACTCTACGAGGTAAATTATAAGGTACAGTAGAGCTACATACCAAACAGTGGGTGGCGCAGCATCTCATGATCATGAGGCAGATCACTGAGCAATGGGTTGGGAATTGGTCCTGCAGGGAATGGGAATCGGGCCAGACGTGGTCCTGTTGCCATAGGGTCCACAAGAGGATGAGGGCTTGAGCCTAAAGAAAAACAACACCAGGGTCATACCAGTACTGACTTATTTGCTTCTCAAAATCCACAAATCTCCTCTCTTACCCTGACTGAGGGGATCTTGCTGGTGCAGGTGGAGGTGAGAATGAATGTGTGAGTGTTGGTGATGATGCGGTGTCACATTAAGCATCTGCAGCCTAGCAGCAGGGTCAGATGCCACAGTTGCCATCCTCTCTGCATGGAGCCGTTCTGCAGTGAGACGTTCAGCATAAGTCAGTTCCGGACGCAGTTGAGGTCCTGCCAGTGCCATCCTTTCTCGCTCCAGATGATTCAGCCCAGGATGGAAGGGTGCAAAGGGGTGTGGAGGCCCGGGAATATGTGGGAGAGCCAGTGGACCATGTCTGACAAAGTGCTCCATAGGGTTGGTTGAGGGGTGTAAAGTTTCCAGGTCTGGGGCTTTGACCTCAAAGCCAGGCTTCATCCTTTCACGAAGTTCTCTCTCTCGTAGGTTTCTCAGCTCACGCTCTCGGAGGCTGGGTTCAGCGCTGTACAGACCTGGCAAGTGGTAAGCCAGCAGGGGGTCTCCAGGGCTCAGAGATACGTAGAACGGATGGTTACGGTTGGTGGGAGACATGACATGGGGTCGAGCATATTCACTGAGAGTGCGCAGGGCAGGCGTATCAGGACCAATGTAGGGGGGTACAGCAGCTACAGTGGTAGGTGGCTGCTCAAAGGAGGGGCGCCCATGGCCTGTCATCTGGGCTTCACTCATTCTACTGTCATGAGAAGAGCTGGAAGGTTTCTGTAAGCAAACAGAATATGTGTCATATAGCAGTATTTGCAAACATTGTTTTAAAAAAGGAAAAGGAGTGTGACTCACAGCGCTCCTGTCTGCCTCCCTTTCTCTTTCCCGTTCCCTCTCTCGGTCCTTCTCTCTTTCCCTTTCCTGTCGAGCACTAAGCTCTGCTTCTCTCCTGGATTTCTCCATGGCCTCCTCCCGTTTCTTGGCCAGCTTGGAGGATGAAAGTGGAGTGAAAAACAGATCTGTTCTAGCACAGGAGTTGTAACCACGATCCAAGTGTTTAATAAATCTGAAAAAAAAAAAAAAAAAAAAAATCACATATGGGAGTTAGAATGAATCATCAATTTAATTTACACAAAATCTCAATGTGATTCAGAAGTTTATGTCTATTTTGCCCCCTGTACATTTTTACCATTCATTCCTACCAGTTGTATTCTCATGACTTTACCAATAATACTGTAGACCAGGGGTGTCCAACTCCAGTCCTCGAGAGCCCCTGTCCTGCAAGTTTTCCAACTGGCTCTGCTCCACCCACTGTTGATGATGTGGATCAGGTGTGTTCAGTCACTCAAAAGCTGGAAGATACAGTGCGTGGAGCAGAGCCAGTTGGCAAACATGCAGGACAGGGGCTCTCGAGGACCAGACTTGGGCACCCCTGCTGTAGATGAACCTATATTAGATTCACTACAATACAGTCCATAAATTGATCATATTTTTAACAGAGCAAAACTTGAATTGTGCTGTGTTAATAGTGTGAGTTGTAGAAAGCAAAAATTACCCTAAAATTATACCTCAAACCAAAATCAACTGTTGCTGTCAGATCTAACACACCTCCTTTGTGAATCAAGTGAGACCAACTATACCTGTATCTCCTACAAAAGCAGATCTATGATTGCAAATCATAAAATTTGAAATTAGTTCACTTTCAATGACGAGGGTTAGACTTGTACTTTACATGGAAATCAGTATCTCACAACCATAACCCAAGTGCACTGCTTTGCAGAACTGAAAAAGGCCTTTTGTAAATGGACTTTGTGCCAACTTGCAGTCTTCAAAGTAGAAGTCTGGCCTCTCTTCTGTTTTTTTTTTTAAACCTGAATTTATGAAGTAACACTGCTTAGTCCTAGCATTTGCTCTGTATATAATTCACTTTTAACTTTGATGAGGTGAATTTTACTGGAATATTTGGTGTTTACCCACTTGCTCTACATTCCCATTAGTAATTTAACACTTGATACAAATGAAACTTTTTTTGGAACTTTCATTAATACTTTGACAGAATTTTTTATAGCACCATTAGCACAGTAGATGAACATGAAAACATTCTGACTTTGATGTGATTTTGTTACGTGGACTTTTCAAAATTAAGACATAATGTCATACCGTGCAGACTGGCTGGCATGGCTTGCCATGTTGACGATGGTGGGCTCTGGAGAGGGGCTTCTGGGTGGAGGCGGTGGACTTTCTGTTTCTTCCACCTCATCCAGAGGCTCTTCTTTGATCTGAACTTGTGATCCACCTGCTGCAGTGCTTGGTGAGGGTCTCAGAGGAAGAGCTGAGAAGGATGGTTGGAGGCTTGGGATAGGGCCAATGGCAGATGATGTTACAGAAGTGAGGGAGTGGGAAGCTGCACCAGGAGGGTGAGGAGAATTCATACTTTTTCCAGTGTGGTTCTGCACCTGAGAGATCACTGGAAGTTGAGCTGACAAAGGCTGTGGCATCAGCTGAAGACCTTTTACATTCATTTGTACAATGAAAACATTAGGGTTTGACATCAAATGATGAATATGAGACAAAAGATCAGTATTT